>JAUPMG010253126.1:0-21648 GCA_031762675.1 Pachysandra terminalis | reverse complement strand
TCAAAACAGTACGTTTCTTCTAGGAAGATAAAATGGTTAGTTGATCACAAGCATCCACTTCAGTGGAAAATATGCCAAGGGGTAATTACGGTCATAAACTGGCTAATTGATTACTGATAACAATAGATTCCAACAACAAAAAAATACAAATTGTAATTGTATGTAAATAGGAACAAATTTAATATTACAATAGTAATATAATATTATGAAATGCTTTCGAAATAATAAGAAAATATCATCGAAAATTTAGTAGTAGCTAATGCTTTTGAAGTAGAATGTTATAGTACTATAATGCCTAATTCCAGAAACGAGATAAAATAAATGAAGCAAGACACTATAATTACGAAACGAAAATTGTAGAGTTGCATAGAAAAAACATATTTAAAAAAAAATTGCCATATACTGGTTAATTGATTACTGATTAAAAAAACATTTCTTAGAGGGAAATAAAAAGTTTTGAATATAAATAGATCCTACAATTATGAAGCAAAAATTATATAATTGCATTGAAAAAAAAACATATATAAAAAAAAAATCATACCGGTGAGGTTAGATTGAGCCTGAAATGGATAACAAGGTCAAGCAAAGCGAGAACTGTCGATTGAGCAGAATATTCTAAGAGGGACAATAACTCTGAACCCAATGATACCCTAACCTCAACAACCAAATCCTAACAAAGGACAAAATCCTAATGCAAACGAATCAGTTCAATGAACTAATGACGGCGAATAGAGAAAAAGTGCAGGGATCCCAAGAAGGTCAATGAAAAGCAAAATGTAAAGAAGGAAATGGAGATTAAACCTAAAGGGAGAAGGGAAAACGAAATAAAGGCAGGTTCCCAAAGAAAATGACTAACTGAGGAGGGCGAAGATGAAGAACACGAACGGAGAAGATGGAAGGAAGAGGAAAAATTTCGTTCGATCAAAAAAAAAGGAAGGAAGAAGACACTTTTGATGTTTTATAAAGAGGGGGTATAATGGACATTTCCCCTCTAATTTCAATTCCATTTAAAAACACTCAAAATAGGGTAAAAGGGCATTTTCGGAAGGAATAGTCCTGCTACAGTGCAGGACCACTCGTTTTAAAAATATTTTCAAAAAGTTTAACTTCTTTTGTTACACTTTAAAATCCGTGACTGACTTTAAGTTAATCTCAAAAAGAATAACTCAAAACGGTTTTCCCCCCAAAATAACCTAAAGTTTGGTAAAGGTATTTACGAAATACCAATATATTTAAATAAGCAATTTATTGCAGCTATGAACAAGTGCTAATCACTACCCAAAAATACAAACGGGACCAATCGCAGTCTTGAGTGTTAAGGTTGGAGAGTGAATATCTGAATTTCATTACTTTTGAACCAATTTAGTGCCCTTCTCAAGTTGGTATTCAATTAAATGACATTTTATACTTGTTAAAAAAATTTAAAGTTTCCTACTTTACCCCATATACATCACATGGATGGCATCAATCATGAACATAATGCAAAGAACCCATAAATGTTTTCCAATAGAATACAAAATTAGGCTTACCACAGTAATGTTGAGCCTTTAAAGCTGCGATCGAACAGATTTCATTTAAAGAACGGTCCTTGATGCTTGTGTTTGGTTAGAACAATGGTCCTTGCAATGCCTTACATTGTCGTGAGCAGCAACAACTATCCTCGGCATTTGACATTGTTTATGTATCATCCACTGTCGTATCAACATGGATTGTTTTCCCGTCTTCTAAAATCTTACCGTCGTGCTTTAAGAAGGAAACCGTGGAGTTTGGTAGTTCGTTTATTGGTACAAGAGTGGATGTTGCTAGAAGTTTTAGCTGATGCGAAAGTACAGGTAAATGTGGAAGGACCAAAGGCTGAACGCTATAACTTGATGTTCAGGCCGGCCTTGAGAGACGATCTTAGAAGAGAAGAAAGGGGATGCATGGTTCCAGGACATGGTAGCTAATAGTCAGAAGGTAGATTGGATTGTGGAGAGCGATGGAAGTGTGAGGTTTCAGAGGAAGACTTTGTGTACCAGATGATGACTCGTAGAAGAGGGAACTCTTGTATAAGGCTCACATAACTAAATATTCCATCCGTCCAGGGTGAACTAAGATGTACAAGGGCCTACGATAATACTACTGGTCGAAGATGAGAATGGATATTGCTCGGTATGTAGTCAAATCGATGATTTGCCAGGAAGTGAAGGCAAAACACCAGAAGCCATCAAGAAATTTACAACCTTCTCCTATAACAAAGTGGAAGTGGGAATGTATATCTATTGATTTTATTGTGGGTTTTCCCAAGAATTGTACCAACCACGACATCATTTGGGTGATGGTGGACAGATTAACCAAGCCGGCTCATTTTCTACTCATCCGTGACTCTACGATGAATGAATTGGGTAAATTCTACGCGAAGGAGATTGTTAGACTTAATGGTGTGACAGTTTCAACTGTGTCCCTCGGTCACTAGGGAAATAGAGCCCTCATTTTATTATTGAGCTGCAATTAACCAACCATGTGTCCGGTCGACCGAACAGGGCCACCGGTCGGTCACCGACTGATCGGTCCCTGGTGTTGGTCGCATAACAGTCCAGTACTGGTTTGTGCAATCTGCACGTGCCCGGTCAACTGGCCAAGTGCCCGGTTGATAGACCAGAGCATCCGGTCGAACCCCGATCGATCTAATAGCTCACTGGTCATTCAAAATCCTAAGTCGATTTTGGAAGCCCTGAGCGCTATCGATCAATCGACAAAAGTATCCGGTTGACCGGCGACTCGAAGAGTCGAATGGTTGGTCTTTCCATCTGACTGGTCAATTTGACATTCAAATTTGGATTAATTCAGTGGAGCCACCGGTCAACCGGTTAATTGCACCGATCAACCGACGGTCACGAGATTCACAAACTCTATCAATAAGTGTTGTGCGTCTAATCGCGAAAAGACCCGCACCAAAATTCTCCAAGAGCCCTAGAATATATCTGAGAGCTTTTTGTTCTTCCTTAGGCTAGAGAATTCCTCGCCTTCCATCTTCTTCCCATTCATAATGGAATTGACATCCTCCTATATCAACTAATTTGAAGAAAAATGATTGAGATCCAAGCTCTTACCCATTGATGTGCTGCGTTGTATAGATTATCTCACACACACACATCTAGGGTTGTAAGGCCCTCGTCTCTGTCAAGCATCAACGATGACATCCAAGGTGGAAAGGAGCGAGGAACATGAGTGAGAAACGGGGATTCAATCTCACAACAACGGACAGACTTCGTATAGGTATTTCTAAAAGAAGTAGTCCTTTTTACGGTTTTAATTTAGGTTAAAAACTGTAATGGCTTGAGGTTGCCGTGAAACCTTGTGGTTAGAGGTTAGCCGTGAAACCTCATGGTGGTTGGAGGTCAGCCGGGAAACCTCATAGTGGTTTTTGGGTGAGCCATTGAAACCCTTGTAACAGCTTGGAGAATGCCAGTAAATTCTTCGTACAGTTTGGAGGTGAGCCATAGTGAACAAAATATACAATAGAAAATCCTTGAGACCCGCGAGTGGCATCTCAAGGGAGTGGACTAGGCCAGGGTGCTGAACCACTATATATCGCATGTGTTGAATGTTTTGCTTACGTACTTAATTTTCATATATTTGTATGCAATGCAATAATCATATACAAGCTAATGTTTCAATTTCCCCTTAATTGTTAAAACATTTAGCATAATCAACTAGGTTCTAAATTGGGCCCAAATAATTCTGCTTATCGGCTTAAAACCTATTCCCCCACCCCCCGTCTAGGGGATTACTACGTGCACTTTCAATTGCTATCAAAGCTTCGTGCCTGGATATAAGGTTTAACGACCTCGAGTTGATCCATAGTAATGTCAAAATTTGAGGGACAATTCGTCACTAGACCACCGTTCTTCGATGGGTCAAATTACGCCCATTGGAAAGTGAAAAATGAAGACATTTTTGCAGTTTAATAAAGACACAATTCTACTTGCAATAAGTAGGTCATGGTCTCTTCCAACCAAAGAGGTTGAGTTGGATGGGATAAAGAGACAAGTAGATCTCGACTATGATAAATGGTCCGAAGCGGATAAAAAGATGAGATCGGCTGATGCTAAAGCTCTCAATGCGATCACATGTGCAATCTCTTCCGATGAATATCGAAGAATTTGCCTATGATTGAACGCTAAGAAAGCATGTGATATCTTACAGATGACCCATGAGGGGACCACCATAGTCAAGAAATCTAAACTCCAACTTCTCACCACCCGCTTTGAAAATATCAATATGGATGATGGTGAAAAGTTCAATGACTTCTATACCAAGCTCAATGAAATAGTTATGTCCATGTGGGGGTTAGGTGAACCAGTTCCGGATTCTAAGATTTGTACAAAAATCCTAAGATCCCTTCCAGAAAGGTTCATAGCGAAGATTACCTCCATTGAGGAGTGTGGTGAAATTGACCTCCTAAAAGTTGAAGAGTTGTAGGATCCCTCCAAACCTTCGAGTTGCACTTTGAGACCTCTTTTAAAGGGAAGTCAATTGCTTTAGCTTCTTCAAGATCACAATAAAAAGAAAAGAAAAATATTGAACATGTGAGTTCTGAAGAAGAGGACCATTCCTTATTAGTTAAAAGCTTTTGCTATAAGCTTTTACAAGTTCTATAAATTTAAACTATGTAGATATGAAAAATGGTAGGGCAGATAGCCCAATGATAGACTGACACGTGTCAGGACTATAACCGACACGTAGCAAGGTCCAATCGATCTCGACCCTCAGGGATTTCATGAATGAGAACTTAAGCCGGTTCGGGGAACGTAGAATTGAGACATGGATATGGAGTAAAGGTACTACGCTACCCCAATGAATCTTGACATCGCACAAGCCGCGAGGTGACCCACACATTTATGATGATTACACACACCAAAGCTAATATCAACCAATACCCTACAGTGGGATGCTCATTAAGAGATGCATCTCTGTACTCCACAGCAGGATACCAACTAAGAGATGTGTCTCCATACTCCACGACTGGATGCCGATACTACATGACAGGATGTCAATAGTCACATAAGGGATGCGTCCCGATGATCACATACCTCCGTCTAACAGTCTCGAAGGTACTAAGGTTCGTAAACCTCAAAAGTACCAAGACTAATAGACTCCTTCTAGAGGGAACCTCGACGATGTAGAAGGACTACCTCCATCCAGAGGGAACCTCAACGACGTAGCAGGAACGCCTCCATCTACGTCGAAGGTCACACAGTCTCGAAGGTACTAAGGTTCGAGAATCTAGAAACTACTAAGACTAATAGCCTTCGTCTAGAGAGCACCTCAACAATGTAGAAGGAACACCTCTGTCTAGATGGAACCTCAACAACATAGTCACACAGTCTCGAAGGTACTAAGGTTCGAGAATCTCGAAAGCATTAAGACTAATAGCCTCTGTCTAGGGGGAACCTCGATGACGTAGAAGGTTACACAGTCTCGAAGGTACTAAGGTTTGAGAACTTCGAAAGAACTAAGCCTAATAGCCCCCATCTAGAAGGAACCTCGACGAAGTAGAAGGAATGCCTCCGTCTAGAAGGAACCTCAACAACGTAGAAGGTCACACAGTCTCGAAGGTACTAGGTTCGAGAACCTCGAAAGTACAAAGACTAACAGCCTCTGTCTAGAGGGAACCTCGACGACGTAGAAGGAACGCGTCCGTCTAGAGGAAACCTCGAAGACGTAGAAGGAACGCCTACGTCTAGAGTGAACCTCGACGATGTAGAAGGTCAAACAGTCTTGAAGGTGCTAAGGTTTGAGAACCTCGAAAGTACTAAGACTAATAGTCTCGATGGCGCTAAGACTAGACAGTCTTGACTACGCCAATACTAAACAGCTTTCATTATCACTTATTCTACCGATCGCCAACGCCCACATCGAGGCGTCATGAGCGTGACCTACAAGGGGACTCTCCAATCTCTTGTCATGTCATCAACTACACGCCGTGTCACGGTTTTGAATGGCAAACATGTAATTCGTGGAATATGACTCATGATTGGTCCACCTAAGTGACTGGGGTAATCAATCAATGCATGTTACCTCAAGTTAGCATTTTAACACCGTTAGAAACGGTTTAACGGAACTTAACTTCCGTTTTCTTTCTCCAAAATTCTATAAATAATGACTCACTTTCCTTAAAACAGAGGATGAGAGATGACAAAAGGGGGAGACCGCTGACGAAATTCTCGAACCTTGAACTACGTCTGACTTGATCCCTGTTTGGGTACATAGGCAGCCTATAAAAGGTTCAGTCATAATCTCCATTAGAGCCATAGGGGTTGGAAAACTTCTAACGTCTTGACCCATTATTTCCCCTAGTCTTACTCGACATGTGCTAACGGTCACTTAGTGTCACGCCACGGATCTGAGTCAAGGTAATCTCGAGGATCTCATAGGGTTTGACCTATCCACTCCATGGATACAGATACCAACATCATATACTTAACCAATCACACGGTTAAACAGAGCATTTCTATTTGCAACAGCGGAAGTCTATCAAAGTTAAAACAACATAAGAAGTACCTATGTCTCATCACTCCAAGTGTCTGAAATAACTAAACTAATTAAAGTTATTACAACATAACTGCCCACTAGGGGTCAAAACATAAGTAAACGATTTCATATCACTACTCAGCATCCCAGTCTTCCAGTACATCTGCCTTACTCAATAATGGCACCAGTAAAATAATAGGGGTGAGCTGGGAAGCTTAATAGGAAAACAATCACAGTAATACAATAATTACTTCCATAGTAAAGTAACAAAACGATTCATTAATGCATTATGATACATTTCACATAATCAGTGCACTCACAATATCCTTTAACATCTAATAATCACATACGTCATAGAAGTATAATCAAAATGAAACTTCATCATTTCAATGTACAATTCACAGACTATGTATCATAATCAATTCTCATGATCCCATCATGCTATCATATTTTAATATTAACAATTCATATCAACTGATCTGATGATTCCATACCATTACTGTAGCCAAAACACAATTCCAATAATACCAAGTAACCAAGTGTAATGTGATAGGTGTATATTTGTGCAAAGTAGAGTTTAGGATAAGTGCATGTTTCATGTGACCAAGTGTGACACAAATGTAAGACAAGTGTGTGACTCAAGTGACCAAATGCATGCACCGGTAGTTAGGCCACGCCTAGCTGACACAACAACTGAGTAACTGTTAGTACCATTTCTTTTAGAGAATTTATACAACCCAAGGTAGAATACACCATCTTCCCTTTTAGGGAATATCTACAACCCAATGCAGGATTGGTCGCCATCTTTCCTTTGAAGGAATATACACCCAAGGCAGGATTGCTTGCCCTATTTCCTTTTAGGGAACATCTACAACCCAAGTCAAGATTGGTTGTCATCTTTCCTTTGAAGGAATATACACCCAAGGCAGGATTGCTTGCCATCTTTCCTTTTAGGGAATATCTACAACCCAAGGCCGGATTGGTCGCCATCATTCCTTTGAGGGAATATACACCCAAGGCAAGATGACTTGCCATCTTTCCTTTTAGGGAATGAGACCCTAGGCAGGATTGCTTGCCTTCTTTCCTTTTGGGATCTACCCAAGGTAGGAAATTCACCTTCACAACACAATCATCAAAACAGCCTTTCACATTCACATTATAAACAATAATACAGCATAACTTGTGTTACACCCAACACAATGATCTCAATTTACTTCATACACCAATAATCATTTCATAATGGATTCTAAAGAGCATAACATCACATACATATCATTCATAAATGATAGAGAATAATTTAATCATATCAGATGTTAATGGGTAATATCAACACCCAATTTCATATTCAAACTAGGCATACAACGTATTTTATGTCATAACTTTGATACAAGTATTTCACACACAAACCGACTTCACATACACATTAAACACATCAAAATGGAGTCACCCACCAAAAATGACAATCAATAGAGCTCGGCAGGACCTCGACAGCTGCCGAGCTACTTGTCGACCTACCACGGTAGCTGCCAAGGCTCGACAGAAAGCCCCGAGAGTTTGGTCACCTCGACAGGTGCCGAGCAGGCGTAACTGCCCAGAAAACTGGTTTTTCAACCAAGTTTCGTGCCAATTCAAACACTTCACTACTTTTGATCATTTTAAACACAAAATTGTATGTTTTACACACACACAAACTGATTTAAAGTCTAGGAACAAAACCTTAGTTTCACATTCACAATTACACAAGCATGATCGAGAAATTTTAACATAAGCTAAAGATTTGAACCATAATTTCTCCTAAACATGCTTTCTACACAAAGTAAGAAATTCATGGTTTCATACACACATTCAAACATATGCAACAAGTTTAACCTATAGGCATTATTCTATAGCTTCATTACTTACTATGAACATGGCCACCGTACTACCATGAAAGAATCCTACCTCTTTCAAGTTTGAGTTTTTCTGAATCTCTTCACCCGGATTTGCTTGCAAGGTGATTCCTTTTGCTTTTCCTCTTCTTCTCCTTCTCCTTCTTCCTTTCTACCAAAAGTTTCCAGCCAAAACTCTCTTCTCTTCTTTCCTCTTGGTAGTTTTCATTCCCTCTCTCCCACATGTACGTGTAGTGGGTTAGTGGGTTTATCCCACTTTCTCAAATTCTAACAACTGGGGAATTTTCTGTAGTACCCTTACCTCTCAAGTATGGGCCGAACAACCAGCCCATGCTCAGGTTGGTTCAGACGTTTGGGTCCAAGCCCAATTCTCCTGAATTAACCAAAATAACAAAGTTAACCCCAAATTTATGATTAATTACAATATAGACCCTAGTTTAGAAATTACTTAAGAATAAACTACTAAGGATCAATGAAGTGATTGAGGGTCACTACACTTAGTCTTACTCTTTAGTTCTTTAAGAGACGGGATATGGTCACCTGTTGATTTAGGTTCCCGTCGATCAGTAAGCATATCGTTGGTGACTTCCTCACAAAACCACCCAATACACTTTGTCGACTCCACTGGGGACTCTCACGCCCCGAAACCCATTATGCGGGCGGCACGGATTTCAAGATGAGATCTTCGAGTTCCAACCATGGAACGCAGATTGCCATATCATCCACATATTAACAAAAGTAATAAAGATCACTTTTACTGAATATTCAGAGTGCAGAAGCAAAAGAAATAAAATTACATAACCCATGTGACTTCAAAAGAGTCACATGTCCCAATATAATTACACAAAATAATGAAATGATACATAATTCGTTACATCCAGTGATCACCATAGTTCACTTAAACATTAAGTACTGGAGTTGAAATGAGGCAGGACTGCATCTAGTCCCCATTCGTCCTCATCACACCTCAACCTGCAACAAAATAAGTCATGTGAGCTTGGAATGCCCAGTAAGTGACATCTCTCACCAATCCTCATAAAACACCGTCATTAAAATCTAAAGAACAACAAATAGAGAAGTGTGATAACGAGAAACTCATGTCATATATTGATTCATGGATGATATGAAGTATGCTATGAGATGTGTCATTCAAATGTCCTACATGGTATGCCCAATAAGAAGAATGCAAATAAGTTATGAGATGTAATGAACCAGGCTATGTCTCATGTTAAGTGACCCTCATCACACTTCAATATCACGAATGATTTCGGGACATAGGTCACCAGGAACAGCCGGATGCCCCTCTCTTCATTCGGGGTCGCTAACCCATGGTACTAAGGCCACCACTTGTTGATTTTATGGGAGTTGAGCCCAAGGTCTAGCCAACCTGATAGGACCTCGCAGAATCCTACCCTTATTTAAATGGGACTTGCAACCCATAGGTATAGTCAACCTAATAGGAACCTCGCAAGGAATCCTTACTTAACAATCACATCGACCAAGCATGCATGAATTCATTACCTTAAGATCTCCAATGATAATTCCCTTTAGAAACTATCCACGGGCCCATACACGCGAATAATTTTTTGAAAACCATTATAAGCATCCTAACCAGTGTACAAACTAATCCAACCGATCCCTCATCATTACCTTGAGATTCCAATAATAATTTCCATCAGAAACCATCCACGCGCCCATACACGCAAATAATTTGCTGGAAACCATCATAAGTACCCCAACCACAAGCCTATAGGACTTCCAGTGATAACACCCTTCAGAAGCTACGCGTGCGCCCATACACACGGATAATCTGTCGGATGCTATCACGAGTATCCTTGCCGCATATCTGTAGGATTTCCAGTGATAACACCCTTCGGAAGCTACCCATGTTCCCATACACACGAATAATCCGTTGAATGCCATCACGGGTATCCTAACCAGTGTAAACTAAGCCAAAACAATATCAAGAGTCCATGATTCCAACCATCAAACCAATGGAGTCAAACTCCAACCCATGGTTTGGTCAGCAGGCTGGTTGGTGGGGTTGGGGTGTGTCATGGAAATCAAAGTTGGTTCCCGCAAGTGCGTCCAAGCCCATTGACCTTCCTTTCATCCCAATGGACAACATCCATATTCAATTGAATCACATCACCCAGCCAAACCACCTAAAATCCTCAAAATATACCCCTATCGGCAACCTGATCGGTGTGCCGGTGCTTGCCGACGGGTACCACCTGTGCATTTCAACCCCTATCGGCAGCCTGGTCGATGGACCGGTGCCTACCAACGGATCAATCCTCTGTACATTTTATTCCCTGTCAGTAGCATGGTCGGTGGACCATTGCCTGCCAACGGATTACAGGACAGAATCCCAGATTTGATCACTAAGCCATCAAGTTACACCAATGCAATCCTAAAACACTTAGATCACGTAAGAGCATTTAAATCATAAACAAATCCATTGAAAACCATACAAATCAAATTAATAATCATGCATTATAACATAAATACGCAAATCGGAAATCACAAGATGTTCCATGCCGAATCATACAGAAAATGGACTTACCTCTCGTGCTGAGATCCAGATCTAAAGCTTCTCCTCTTCCTTCATCTTCTTCCTTGCTCTCCTTCTTCATTCTTCCTCTTTTCCTCTTCTTCTTCTCCACCGTAAGGGGCGGATAGGGTTTGATCTCTAACCCTTCTCTCTTTGTTAAACTCTCAAAAGAAATCCTCCTAATTGATTCTTATAAGATGGGAAGGTGAGGGATGTTGATTTGGAAACCTTCCTTTTAACGCTCTCACTTCCCATACCCCACACCCACACACCTTCTTATGGCCAAGTTTGAAATTCAAATTTAAATTTACAATTAATACCCCATATGTTTCTTTTTCATACTTAAGCCCCCAATACAGATAGTTCATTTCGAAAACAGCCCAAGGGTTCTAATTAGCTTACGAATCCTCCTAATTTAAATTTTGAAAACTGCCCAATAAATTTTATAAAATCCTTTTTATTATTTTTAATAATTAGAAATCAGAATTACTAGTTTCAGTCATTTTAAGGACTAAGTCTCCCCATATTGATCACCATTAGAAGAATGTCAATACCGAAGAGTAAAACGAAGGCTGTAGAGCAAGCCAGAGCATCATTCCTTCATGTTGTTGAAGAGACACATGAAGAGCATTTACCAGGCGATTTACATGAGCTGGAAAATACTCCTGGCTCAATTGCCTAAGTCTCCTAGGTGTGTTATATGCTATGATTGACGAGAATTGATGCTACTACTCACAAGAGATCGAGAGTAAGGGAAGAATGATTCAAATAAGTTAGTTATGCGAGATTCCAAGTCTTGACGAGTAATGGGGGAAACCTTCAACTCTCAGTAGCATGTGAAGTGCTATAGAGCTTTCTCCATAGTGCCTAACCGCGCTATCAACCAAGCTTCATCTCGGCTGTCAACGGATCTTCTAGTTCCTTTCGCATATCATGGAGATCCTCCATGGTAAGAGTGGACAGTCATGTCTCCAAAAGGCATCCAACCAGCGAACATATGGCTGAGTAGAAAAAGGCTCGAAGTCGAGGACTGGAAAAGGTGATAGCAGTGCCAGGATTGCCATGACGATCAATAATCCTCCAAAGAATAAAGCCGTAGGCGGAGGGGATGTAGATCTTTCTTACGAACATGGAGTGTCAACTTCAATAAGAGGTAGTAGTGGATCAGCATAAGCATCCACACTCGCCGGGTCCAAGAGTCCATCATCAATAAAGTCATAAGAATGACCACTTTCACTAGAGGCGTCAACAACAGGAACGCCATCCCAGTCGGGATTTAAAGACCTATGGGGTACTTCTACGATCGAATCAGACACCCTCACCTATCTTAAAGGAGACAGCACTAAGGAAGCGTTGGGGTCACTCTCCCTTCTCTTTCACTTGAATGGTGTCCTGCTCGAAGGGATCTTGAAAGTAATAGGAGTCTCTTCCCTTGCAAAGAAAGCATCAATAGTAGCGTCCCCAACAATAGGAGTAGGAGGAAGTTGATCGGTCCCGAGCAGGATTGATCCCGAGTATGATCAGGCAGTGACGCCACCCTAAGCGGAAAAAAAAATATTCCCAATCCCAAGGAAGATCAGTCCCAAGGAGTATCAGTCCCGAGGAGGATTGATCTCGATGAGGATCGGTCCCGAAGATGACCGGTTCTGAGGAGGATCGATCCCGTGGAGAATCGATCCCGAGGACAATTGATCCTGACTATGATTGGGCAGTGACACCGCCACAGGCGAAAACTATTCTCAATCCCGAGGAAAGATCAGTCTTGAAGGTGATTGGTCACGAGGAGGATTGGTCCCGAGTAGGATAGATCCTAAGGATGATCTGGCAGTGACATAATATTTATTTTTTACCAGTCCTATGGGATTGGTACAGGCGTCAAAACCCCGGAGCAGGGGGTGTCGAAGGAAGATCCCGATCTTTTGAGAATTGGTACGGGCACCGGAAGTCGATTCCAAAGCGGATGAGGTGGCATTGACCAAGCAAAAAAAAAGGATTGAGAATCATTTTTTTATCATACCCGTGGGACTGTATAGGCATCAAAGCCTAGAAGCAAGGTTGTGTCTATGAAAAATCCCGATCCTGTGAGAATTGGCAAGGGCGCTGGAAGCCGATTCCAATGCGGATGAGATAGCGTTGACTATGAAAAAAAATGAGAATTATTTTTTTATCAGTCCCGTGGGACTGGTACAGGCGCCAAAGCCCAAAAGCAGGGGATGTCAAAGGCAGAGCCCAATCCTGTGAGAATTGGTACGGGCGCTAGAAGCTGATTCCAAAGCGGATGAGGTGGTGCTGACTAAGCAAAAAAAAAAGATTGAGAATTAACTTTTTATCAGTTTCATGGGACTAGTACATGCGTCAAAGCCCAGGAGCAGGAGTAGGGGGCGTCCAAGGCAGATCCCAATCCTGTGAGAATTGGTACGGGTGTGGGAAGCCGATTCCAAAGCAGATGAGGTGGCACTGACTAAGAAAGAGAAAAAAAGATTGAGAACTATTTTTTAATCAGTCTTGTAGACACCTCAATTCGCACTGAAGTGCAGTTCTCTATGTTTTGCAGCTCCTGTAATGTTCGTCTTGAGATAATGGCAATCTTCAATCATCTTTAAACCCCCTTCTATTATTTGCACAAATTTTCTTGAAAATCCAGAAAATCTGGCAAAATGCCCAAAATACCCTTGTGCCTCTCATCTACTCTATTCTCAATTCAAATCTAATTTTGAACAAACATTGCGTTTTGACGAGTACTATTGGCTAGATTCATGATCTTAGGGAAAATGACCAAAATACCCCTAGCATCCATTTTAGTCAAAACTAGCATTTTTGAAGGCCAAAATAAAATTTCAACATCGGATTTGATTTCTAAGTTCCAAAACCTTCAAAACGATTGTAAAATAGCAGAATTCCGAGTCTAAGAGGTCAAGAGGTTATTTTGGGAATTTTACAAAATTATTTTCCACATGACAGTTTTAGGCGAAGTGGCTCTCCACGTGTGCGCAAAAATATTCCCCAACCACTTAGAAACAACCCTAACAAATTAGATTCCATTTTTCTATGAAAATACCAATTTTATTTTATTATTTCAAAAAACCCCTTAACTTCTTTTGTCTTATTCAACTTTTTTCTCTTCAAAAACCTCTCCAAACGTTTTATTATTAACAATTTGACCGCCAAATCCCTTTTGTTATTTCAGTTTCTCTCCTCCTTGGAGCTTTACTCACGCAAAATGGGGGGTGGGCTCTCTCATTTTTGGGAAAATGAAATTGTAAAACCAAAAGCGTCAGTACCGTCTAACACGTCCTTTGCCATATGGCAGAGGACCGTATTGTGATTAGTTTGGTATAAATATATTTGTATGGAAAAATATTTTGGTCAATATACCTTTTTGCAATAAATCCCCTAAAGTAGGGGATTTTCGTAATTTTCCCTTTTCTTTTTATTCTTCTTCTTCCCACACCCGTCTGCAACACCCTGCGAAGCAATCCGACCACCTAGACTTCACCTATTCTTTCATTCCAATCCAACCATCTCCACCACCATCGTCTCTAACCCAAACCCAGATTCCGGCTAACCAAACCCGCAACATTCAACCACCGACCACAACACCTTCCACCTCTGTTCCTCATCCAACCTCCACCTCAAAACCAACCCACTTCATCTCTTTGTACCCAGAACCTCAAAACCCCTGCAAAACCAGCCTACAATCCCATAACCCAACCCCATATCCATCTGAAAACCATCCACTCTACCGCACAACCACCCTCTCCACTCTCCTCCGTCGAGCACCACCACCTCCACTCTGCAACGCCAATGAAACCCCCATCCATTCACCCTACAAACCCACCTGAAACCACCTTCTCCTCCCTTGTCTTGCTCTGCTCATTCTCTCTCCTCTCATGCATTGTTGATGCTGCAACAGCAGCAGCAACACCTAAACCCGCACCCAAAACCCTCTTCAAACTTCATTCCCCAGTCCAACCGAACACCTACAGAACCCCAAGTGAATCACCAGAAACCCCTGCTACCTAGCTCACCCTCTATGTCTCTCAATCTCTCTCTGTTCCGTCCAATCTCTCTCTCTCTCTCTCTCTCTCTCTCTCTCTCTCTCTCTCTCTCTCTCTCTGTGTGTGTACTTCATCTCAGTCTTCATCACCTACAGCAAAACCCTTTCATAAACTTCATCCCCTTGGCTCCTGCAACTTCACAGCACCCCAACCAAGCATCTCCAACCGAGCCCTCTCACCTCTTGCAACCTCAGCCGAACTCAACACCCCCGAACAGAACAGCCGTTCATACTTCTACAGGGATATTTCTTTTTTTAGATTAATTTCATTTGCTTTATCATATTGTTTAATCCATTTTAATGCTACATATACATGTGTGGGTTGTAGGTGATTACTCCACTTTATTTGTTTAAATGTATTCATATTGATTTGGGAAGTCTCCTTGTAAATGGGCCATTCTGATTTCTGGTTTATCCGAATGGGTTTGGTCTGTTATTAATAACCAGATTCATTTCTTTCCTATTTCTCCTGAAGCCTTGGATTTTAGTATGTGTTAATTTTGGAAGCACTTTTTTTTATATATTTTATCATTTTTAAACCCATTTTAGGATTTTCTAGATTTTTATTTATTTAAGTTTATTTTTAGATTTTATCTAAATTTGCCAAACATTCTTGAACCGGGTAACCGGTTAAACCGAGAGAGGATGGGTGCCTAACACCTTCCCGATCTCTCAAATAAACCCCCTTACCCAAATTTGGTTAGACCGACCTAATCTCATATTTTGGTTCAATTTTGTAATCAAGCAATAAACCAATGGGTGACCATTCACACCCAAACTCAGTGAAGGGTGGCGACTCCATTTCTACCCGATCGACCTAGGGTCCACCTGACCTGGGGTGATCACAAGTCCATGGGACTGGTACATGCGTCAAATCCCAGGAGTAGGGGGAGTCCAAGGCAGATCCCAATCCTATGAGAATTGGTACGGGCGCCGGAAGCCAATTCCAAAGCAGATGAGGTGGCGCTGACTAAGCAAAAAAAAAGATTAAGAATCTTTTTTTTATCAGTCCCGTGGGACTGGTACAGGCGTCAAAGCCTAGGAGCAGGGGGCGTCCAAGGCTGATCCCAATCTTATGATAATTGGTACAGGCGTTGGAAGCCGATTCCAAAGCGGATGAGGTGGCGTTGACTAAGCAAAAAAAAAAGATTGAGAATTATTTTTTTTATCAGTCCCATGGGACTGGTACATGCGTCAAAGCCTAGGAGCAAGGGGGTCCAAGGTAGATCCCAATCCTATGAGAATTGATATGGGCGTTGGAAGCCGGTTCCAAAGTGGATGAGGTGGTGTTGACTAAGAAAAGAAAAAAGATTGAGAATTATATTCTTTTATCAGTCCTGTGGAACTAGTATAGACATCAAAGCCCAGGAGCAGGGGCGTACAAGTCAGATCCCAATCCTGTGAGAATTGGTACAGGTGCCGGAAGCAGATTCCAAAGCGGATGAGGTTGCGCTGACTAAGCAAAAAGAAAGATTGAGAATTATTTTTTATTAGTCATGTGGGAATGGTACAGGCGTCAAAGCCCAGGAGCACGGGGGCGTCCAAGGTAGATCCCAATCCTGTGAGAATTGTTACGAGCATCAGATGCCGATTCCAAAGCGGATGAGGTGGCGATAACTAAGCAAAAAAAAAAAGATTGAGAATTATTTTTTTATCAGTCCTGTGGGACTAGTATAGGCGTCAAAGCCTAGGAGCAGGGGGCATCCAAGGTAGATCCCAATCCTATGAGAATTGGTACGAGCGTCGGAAGCCGATTCCAAAGCGGATGAGGTGGCATTGACTAAGAAAAAGAAGATTGAGAATTATTTTTTTTATCAGTCCTGTGGGACAGGTATAGGCGTCAAAGCCCAAGAGCAGGGGGGCATCCAAGGTAGATCCCAATCCTGTGAGAACTGGTATAGGCACCGGAAGTCAATTCCAAAGCAGATGAGGTGGCGCTGACTAAGCGAAAAAAAATATTGAGAATTATTTTTTTATCAGTCCTATGGGACTGGTACAGGCGTCAAAGCCCAGGAGTAGGGGCTTCAAAGTCAGATCCCAATCCTGTGAGGATTGGTACAGGCGTCAGGGTTCGATTCCCAAACGATGAGGTGGCGCTGACTAAGCAAAAAAATTATTATTTTTCATCTGTCCCGGGAAGACTGATGTAGGCATCAAACCCAAAGAGGAAGGGTGCGATCATATCAGCACTAATGCACCGGATCGCATCAGAATTCCGAAGTTAAGCGTGCTTGGACGAGAGTAATACTAGGATGGGTGACCCCCTGGGAAGTCCTTGTGTTGCACCCCTCCAACACAAATATGAGAAATATTACGGGAAAATATCCCAAGGATAACCAAAGTACAGTCATAAACGACATCCCCGTGTAAGACCTTTGGGAGCTTCAAGAATAACAGCGCCAGTAGTAATCACTCAACAAAGCTGACATGAATACACTACTCTTAATGATCTTTCTCTCCATGAACAAAGGATATCTATATACTATCATATGATTATGTTCACCAATGAGACGAGTCTCAGTGAATACATACCCTCACGAAAGGATGCTGGATCCCTTACGACAGGATATCGGATCCCTCACGGCAGGACGACGGATCCCTCACGGCAGGAAGCTGGATCCCACATGACAGGAAGTCGGATCCCTCATGGCAGGATGTCGATCCCACCGCAGGATGCCGGATCCCTCACCGCAGGATGCCGCACCCCTTATGGCGGGATGTTGGACCCCTTACGGTGGGATGCCGATAAAGAGATGCATCTTTACTTATACTTCGAGAGCCCACCTGTGTTAGGTCATCCTCTCGAATTGTCATACTTTGAGAGCCCAAAGAGATGTGTCTCGGTGAACACATCAATATGAGTTAAATCTAAGGGGAGCGACCTCCTTGGAGGTTGTAAGACGTCGACATCGATATGAGTTTACACCTAAAGGGAGCGACCTCCCTGGAGGCTGTAAGACGTCAATACTCTACGATAGCATGCCGGTATATACCTCCGTCTAGATTGATGCTCAACGACGTAGAAGGTGATACATACCTCCGTTTAGAGCGATGCTCAACGACGTAGAAATTAATACATACCTCTGTCTAGAGCGATGCTCAACGATGTAGAAGGTGATACATACCTCCGTCTAAGGCGATGCTCAACGACGTAGAAGGATACACACCTCCGTCTAGAGAAAACCTCGATGACGTAGAAGGTATTGGTATTTAATACCTCCGTCTAGAGGGAACCTCGATGACGTAGAACGACAAACAGTTTCGAAAGTGCTAAAGTTTGAGAACCTCGAAAGTACTAAGACTATAGCCTCGATGGTGCCAAGACTAGACAGTCTCGACGGCGCCAAGGCTAAATGGCTTTCATTATTGCTAATACCTACCTCCATCTAGAGCGATGCTCAACGATATAGAAGGTGAAACATACCTCCGTCTAGAGTGAAGCTCGAATGACGTATAAGGTCATACATACCTCCGTCTAGAGAGAGTCTTGACGACGTAGAAGGTCATACACACCTTCTTCTAGAGAGAGTCTCAACGACGTAGAAGGTGATACATACCTCCGTCTAAAGAGTCTCGACGATGTAGAAGGTCATACATACCTCCGTCTAGAAAGAGTCTCGATGACATAGAAGGTCATACGTGCCTCCGTCTAGAGGGAACCTCGACGACGTAGAAGGTCAAACAATCTCGAAAGTGCTAAGGTTTGAGAACCTCGAAGGTACCAAGACTAATAGCCTCGATGGTATCAAGACTAGACAGTCTCAATGGTGCCAAGGCTAAATAGCTTTCATTATTACTCATACATACCTCCGTCTAAAGTGAAGCTCAATATACCTCAATCTAGAGTGAAGCTCGAATGACGTTGAAGGTGATACATAAAGAGATGCATCTCTATACCCCATGGCGGGATGCCAATATTCCATGGCGGGATTCCAATACTCCACGGCGGGATGCCGACTAAGAGATGTGTCTTTATACTCCATGGTGGGATGCCAATAGTCCACGGCGAAATGCCGACTAAGAGATGCGTCTTTATACTCCATGGCAGGATGCCAATACTCTACGGCAGGATGTCGACTAAGAGATGCGTCTCTATACTCCATGGAAAAATGCCAATACTCAACGGTGGGATGTCGACTAAGAGATACATCTCTATACTCCATGGCAGGATGCCAATACTCCACGACGAGATGCCGACTAAGAGATGCGTCTCTATAGTCCTTGGCAGGATGCCGACTAAGAGATGCGTCGCTATACTCCATAGCAGGATGCCAATACTCCACGGTGGGATTCCAAATAAAAGATGTGTCTTTGTACTCCATGGCAGATGCCTATACTCCATAGTGGGATGCCGACTAAGAGACGCTCCTCTATACTCCATGGCGGGATGCCAATACTCCATGGTGGGATGCCGACTAAGAGATGCGTCTCTATACTCCATGGTGGGATGCCAATACTCCACGGTGGGATCCCGACTAAGAAATGCGTCTTTATACTCCACTCTGCGTCAATGCTCAAGGGCAGTGATCGGTGTGCGGTGACAATGGTAGTCAAACTATACCATGACCACTCCAATATCTTGAAGATAATTGTCGTGGTCAGGGGATTGAAATGTAGATATGAAAACTGGTAGAGGAAGAGAGCCTAATGATAGACTGACACGTGTCAGGAATATGACCGACACGTAGCAAGGTCCAATCGAACCCCCCGGGTGAGACCCTCAGGGATTTTATGAATGAGAACCCGAGCCTGTTCGGGGGACGTATAATTGAGACATGGATATGGAGTAAAGGTAGTGCTCTACCGCAACGATTCTTGACTTCACACAAGCTGCGAGGCGACCAACACGTTTACGATGATTACACACACCAAAGCTAATATCAACCTATACCCTACGGTGGGATGCTGATTAAGAGATGCGTCTCTATACTCCACGGCGGGATGCCGACTAAGAGATGCGTCTCCATACTCCACACCGGGATGCCGATACTTCATGGCAGGATGCCAATGGTCATATAAGGGATGTGTCCCTATGATCACATACCTTCATCTAGAGAGAGTCTCAAAGACGTAGAAGGTGATACATACCTCCGTCTAGAAAGAGTCTTAAGGACGTAGAAGGTGATGCATACCTTCGTCTAGAAAGAGTCTCAACGACGTAGAAGGTGATACATACAGCCGTCTAGAGGAAACCCCGACGACGTAGAAGGTCATACATACTTTCGTCTAGAGGGAACCTAGAAGACGTAGAAAGACTAACAGTCTCGAAGGTACTAAGGTTCGAGAACCTCGAAAGTACCAAGACTAATAGCCTCTGTCTACAGGGAACCCCGATGACGTAGAAGGAACGCCTCCATCTAGAGGGAACCCCGACGACGTAGAAGGTCACACAATCTCGAAGGTATTAAGATTCGATAACCTTGAAAGTACTAAGACTAATAGCCTCTGTCTAGAGGGAACCTCGATGACATGGAAGGAATGCCTCCGTCTAGATGGAACCTCGATAACATAGAAGTTCACACAGTCTCGAAGGTACTAAGTTTCGAGAACCTCGAAAGTACTAAGATTAATAATAGCCTCTGTCAAGAGGGAACCTCGACGACGTAGAAGGTCACACAGTCTCGAAGGTACTAAGGTTTGTGAAACTCGAAATTACTAAGACTAATAGCCTTCGTCTAGAGGAAACCTCGATGAATTAGAAGGAACACCTCCGTCTAAACGGAACCTTGACAGCGTAGAAGGTCACACAGTCTCGAAGGTACTAAGGTTCAAGAACCTCGAAAGTGCTAAGACTAATAGCCTCCGTCTAGAGGGAACCTCGACGACGTAGAAGGTCACATAGTCTCAAAGGTGCTAAGGTTTGAGAACCTCGAAAGTATTAAGACTGATAGTGTTGATGACGCCAAGACGAGACAGTCTCGACGATGCCAAGACTAAACTGCTTTCATTATCACTTATTTTACCAATCGCCAACGCCCACATCAAGGTGTCATGAGTGTGACATACAGGGGGACTCGCCAATCTCTTGTCATGTCATCAACTACATGCCGTATCACGTTTTTCAATGGCAAACATGTAATTCATTAATGTGACTCGCGATTGGTCCACCTAAGTGAATGAGGTAATTAATGCATGTTACCTCATGTTAGCATTTTAACACAGTTTGACGGAACTTAACTTCCGTTATCTTTCTTCAAAATTCTATAAATAACGGCTCACTTTCCTTGAAACAGAGGATGAGAAATGACAAAAGGGGGAAACCGCAAACGAAATTCCCAGACCTTGAACTACGTCTAACTTTATCCCTGTTTGGGTACGTAGGCAGCTTGCAAAAGGTACAGTCATAATCTCCATTAGAGCCATAGGGGTTGGAAAAATTCTAACGTCTTGACCTTTGCTATACTGTTGAAAAGCAAAAAAGCATGTTTGGTAGCAGTAAGCTAATAAATTGCTTTTTTGATATTAGATTATTATTTTAAATTATACTTCTCTATAATTAGTGGTGGGAAGGGTAGTGGTGTTGGTGGTGGGGTGGTGGTTGTGGTTGCAGTGGGGTGGTGGTGGTGGGGTGGTGGTGGTAGTGGTGGTGATGGTGGTGGTGGTGGTGGGGGGGGTTGTGTGGGTGGTGGGGG
>JAUPMG010253118.1:0-21648 GCA_031762675.1 Pachysandra terminalis | reverse complement strand
CGTAGAAATACGAGGTGAAGGTGACGCTTGGACTGGAAAATCCATGAAATTGGAAAAATCTGGTCCGGGTCGTTACACCTAAACATCTCCTAAGTCAACATTGTCTCTATGTTTCTCTCCACCATGTCCCACCAATGGAGTACCTCACCCTTCAGTAGAAAGGTAGCCAAAGACACTCTCTGGTCATCAGGACACCCCAAGGTCCTAAACACCCTTTCTATATCTAACAACCAGTCTTGAGCCTAGAGTGTCTCACCTAACCCCTCAAATACAGGTGGAGTAAGTTCCTTGAATTTCTCCAACCATACTACAGGTAATCCTATCATTCTAGTCTGCTCGGCCTTGGCTAGCATCTCCATCTGATCCTTTTGGAGAGCTGCCATATCTCCCAAAATCTGATACACTCTAGCCAACTGAAGGTCGGCATTAGCCCTTACCTCGGAAGTTGACTCCTACCCTACAGTTGCTCTCCTCCTTCCAACCATCGACAAACCCAAAACAAACGTAAGTCTTCTAATCTACTATCTACAGTTCACATAAACAAGCATACATGTTATCACACAAGAACATCAAACAAGCATGTTATGCACCCAACGTATAATTGAAAACATGTGAATCCTATTTTTCTCCTCTATTTTCCATACACCCTAGATAACCTAACCTAGAGCTCTGATACCAATCTTTCACGCCCCGGATCTAGTGGCACAAATCCCTATACGGGTTGCATGGATCACAAGGTGCGACCTTTGGGTTCCCAACAAAGGAACCCGGATCACAACAACAAACCAACCTTACACGAGTATTTAAATCTCGTGTAACCAAAAATACATTAGAATGCGGAAGCAATATATTATATTCAAAAGTAAACTAGGGCTTCAGAAGAGCCTACAAAGCCTAGTAATCAATTAACTATAAATTAATCCTATTACATCAGTTCTAAACTAAGAATTGAAAAATAACAAATAACTAAATAGTATCATAGCCTACTATATCATATCAATTCATAACCATGGTATCGACATAATATCAACAAGTACACAGCCATACCATGCTAATAATCCAACAACCATACTCCACAATATCCGTAAGTCAATAACCACAACGTTAACAAGTTAATATCATATCAACAAGTCAATCATAAATCAATAACAATCAGCTCCATAATATCAACAGCAAAATACAACAATACACTTCCCGATGATTGACTGGTTCCACCCACAAGCTTTACCAACATCCCAGTCCCCAACTACTAAGGTCAACATGTTAACACAATTCAACATCCCATGTGTACAGCGTGGTTTTGTAGGACTTTCAACCTACCCGGGCCCGATTCCCGTAACTATTTGCAAGCATTTAGGGATTAACACCCAGCGAGGCCTATAACGAAGACGGTAACTCACTAGCATTTAGGGATTTTAACCCAGAGAGGCCTACTGAGAGGATGTTTACCCACAACAATGAATCCACAATTCAATCCATAGCTACCCGGTTTCCCAAACTAGCCACCAAGCAATCAGTAGGATTGCCGATGAAAATATCCTTCGGAAGCTACCCGTGCGCCCATACACACGAGATATCCTTGGGACACCGTCACAAGTTTCCTTTCCACAACAGTCGGATCTCCGGTGATAACATCATTCGAAAACTATCCGTGCGCCCATACACGGATAATCCTTGGGAAGCCATCACAAGAATCCTTTCCATCGCATACATGCATAATAAATCCTAATTCTATTACACAAGCTCAATCCATCACAATCATATGTTCCATGCACACTCAATCATAATCATATTCTTCATGCACAACTCATCACAATGTTATCAAGCACAGTCATATCATTCAATAGTCCATATTCAAGTCACAATCATTATATTAAGTGTGGGGTCACAACCCCAAGTCCATTGGTCCAATCCCTAAGTCACTTGGTCTAATCCCCCAAGCCTTGTCCACAAAAAAAAGAACTGGTGTTTCATCCGTACCCTCACCGGTGTACCGGTGGGAACCGACGGAGCCCTCTGTGTATGTTATTTTTGGGTTCGTGAACCTTGGTTCTTTGGCGTCCAAATCAATTGGAATCTACCCAAGAGATCAATATGCATCAAGATTACAATTCTACACTAATCAAATCGTATCCAAACAATTCAATTATCATTACATAAAGTCTAACACGGATCAATTCAACTATTTATATACGAATCTAGAAATTAATTATATTAGCATGCTAGATCTACATAGCATGATCCAAATACCAATATTAACATGGAAATCATACCATCATGAGAATCAATCATGTATGACATCATAAACAACATATAAACACGAATAATTATGGGAATCAATCATATTAGATCTACAAGCATTATCAAATATATATAACTTCATGGAAATCATACTACAATGGAATTGTATTACTGAAAATCATAGAAAGCATGCAAGTCAAGAAATCAAACATAAACGACCACGAAATCCCAAGGGAACTATACAGGAACCACAACTTACATCCTACGCTTGATCCGATGTTGATTTTATGTGTTCTAACTTCTTCTCAGCCTCATCTAATCCCAGATTCAACCACAACCCTTCTTCGTCCTTTCTTTCAAATCTCCGATCTAATTCTTATCTTTTCTCTCACAAATCAAAACCCTAATTCTCTCTCTTCCAATTGTTGTACACGATGCCTTTCTATTCTTCTCTTTTTATTGTTTTCTTCAATCTCTCCCTTCCAATCCCAATCATACCAAACCAAACTCCCAACCAATTAGAAGCTCCTAATCTAGTTCTAACTAATCTTAATTGCTAATTTCAATCCAGCTCTAATTAGGAACTCTAATTCTAATAAAACAAGTATATGCTAAGTTACTAAATTACCCTAGCTTCTAATTAGGTCCAATCAATTACTTCCTAAGTCCAGCCCATTAGTTTCAACCCATTAGCTCCAGCCCATTACATTATTAAGTAAATTACTAAACTATCTTTATTACTGAATTTAGGTTCATATGACTAATACAATTCTCCAGCCCAATAAATCTTTAGTTAATTACACTACACTCTTCCAAGTTATCCCTTATTGATTAATGATGTAACCCCAATGCTCTATTTACTTAGGAAATTACATTATTAAACCCAGTAAATTATCAATTCATTTGTTAACTCTATCAATTATTCAATTGCTAATTATAATATTATATTTTCTAAATTTGGTTCTCTACAGAGACTAAACAAACATAACCCAGAAACTCTCCTCACAGAGGGGAGTTTTGAAACACAACAGTGACCCTTATAGGATCACTCCCAAACTCTACACTTAAGACTTGGTCATTAAGGCTCACAAAAAATACAAGGAATCCACGCATCAAACACACCACTCTATTAACACCTCATACATACCATTTTACACATGCATTACTCATCACATAGTCCCGAAGACTAAAACACATCAGAATAGTACACAATACACCAAAATAGAAGCACATAAGTCATATAGTTGCACAAATATTCCTACAAGCATTTCTAAGCAAAACTAACATCACATTCAATCTAATGGGACTGTTAACTTATTAACCTCCAAAATCTTGGCTTATTGGGCTTTGGTAACAGGTTTCGGTCGACCGAAGGTATGACCGAAACTCTCCGTCAATCTTTTTGGTTCATCCTCATCCTCGATCGATTGACCAGAGAATTTGGGGCTTTCCGTCCCTGATTTCGGTAGTATGACTTCCAAAAATTTTCCTAAAATCCTCAAACTTAGCACCTTTCAAAATTTGTCTAAAAACTCAGTTCTACACTACGAAATACATATCACTTAACAATACCTCCTATTAAATATTATATACTCTATATACATCCATAAGCACAACACCGCAAATCATCATGTCATCACACAAATCCTAATATTCATCACATCATGTTAAATCTCAGCAAACAAATTCTACATCATGCTTTGCTACTATATCTTTCATGCAATCCAACCTAATCAATATACCTAATATAGTCATCATATTCCCATACAAGCGTTTAGGATAATATCCAAGGAAATATCTACCTCTTTTTCTAAAGACCTTTTTCTGCAACTCTTAGGATCTTGAAAATCATCACAGCCTTCCCTTTTTGCTCTATTCTTTCATCTCCTTTTCCTCCCTTCTTTTTATTCTCTTTTCTTCTTTTTCCTTCAATGGCTGAATCTCCAGATCTGGTTTTCCTTCTTAGCTCTCCTTTACGTCGTAAGATTCAAAACACAGTACCTCCTTGTACGCACATCCCTATTTGGAAGTGTCGTGGGGTTATGGGAAATCTCCCTCTATCCTAAATTCTGAATTCAAATAAAAAGGGAAATCACCAACATGTCCTTACCTCTCATTATGGGCCAAACGACAAGTCAAAGCCCACTAGTCTACACACGTTAGGCCCAAGGCCTTAGTTCCCTGAAATTATTAAATCACATTAGTTACCCTTTAATTTCACTTATTTACCATTTAGCCGTATGGTTCATATTAATTTCCTCTTTAAGATTAGTACCATTTAAATCATAATTAATTCATGTTAATTATGATTTAGGGTCCGGGTCACTACAATGTTGTGCAAGTTTAGAGAACCGTGCACATTAACTAATCAAAAAACATTTTGTGTACATGAGTAGATGTATTTTTAGATATAAAAGATGATCGTAATGAGTTCCAATGTCATAGTAATGTTAATAAAATATTCACAAATCTTCTACCATAGGTCATAAATTCCAAATATTCAGTATTAAGCAATTACAGTATCATGTATAGTCTAATTAAGGTATTATAAACATGCTTGTAAAACATCAATTCAATCGGAGGAACTTAGAATTTCATGGTATACCCTGGCCCACCCTGATACCGATCTAGCCGTGTTGGTTGGATCGGCACACTCACGTTATACCGATCCTACCTCGGCACACTAAATTGTAAACAAAAAACAAACACACAGAGGGATCGACATACTTAAGGTATACCGATCCTACATCGGCACACTAAACAGTAACCGTTTTTTAACACCACAGAGGGTCGGTAGCCTCTTTGTACACCGATCCTCTGCCGATCTGGCCCAACAGTGGGATTGGCATACTCACGATATACCATTTCTCTATCGATCTGGCTTAGTTAATGCGGTTGGCACACTCACGGTATACCGTGACCCTATCGTTCTCACCAATCTACCTAGAATTTCCAGAAACTATTACTTTGAGTTCTTTTTAATGATTTATTTTTATTAACACATATAATGGATTTGAATTCCGAACCAAACCAACAATTTTAATTCACCCATATCATACAAACTCACCTTGATCTTGGCATGATATTCAAACCTAGAAAAATAGTATTTTTATCATGTTGTCCATTAAGAAAAAGTAAAAGGAAGAGATGCTCTATGTCATACTCACTGAATATGACATATGCACCTAGTTCATATCAAAAATAGAGATTAATCCAAATACTTATCTTGGATTTTGAGTTGCTATTAAGATGAACACCTTATTCCTCTTCTTCTCCCTTGATCTTCAACAATTCCTAGCTTTAATGCTCCAACAATTCCTCTTCTCTTAATTATTAGATCTAAATGTCCAGCTATATTGTTTATATAGAAGTTCTATAGAGTTTAACTTAGTCTGTAATTAATTTAGGATAACTTATTAAATTCCAGTCCTTACATTAGATTAGACTAATTATAGAAGTGTCCTAGTTCAAGATGAACTAATCATTTTCCTTATCTATCTTAATCCTATTTAAATTAGTATTCCTTTGTTTTAATCTTAACCGTTAAATTAAATTAATTGTTTCTACAAAATCCCAGCTACACGTTTTTAACTTATGAGATTATAATTGTGTGTGTTGTACTTAGTTTTCTATACTTCTACCCACCAATCACAATGAGTCAAAGTCAAACCTGTAGCTAACTTTCTAAAATTTTGAATTAACGCTATATTTTGGTTAATTATAGAATAACCCCCACAAACTAGTTTGGATTACTACAATCTACCCTCCTTAAGAACATTTCTTCCTCGAAATTTCATTACATTATTCAAACAGTTGTGGATACTTCTCCCGAATATCCACTTCAAGTTCCCATATTACTTCGGATGTTCTGTGGTTACTCCATAGAATCTTCACCATTGGTATTACCTTGTTATGTAGAACTTGCTCCTTTCGGTTTAGAATCTCCGTACGATGTTCTTCATACGTAGCATTCTCCTTGATTATAACAACTTGCCAATCAATTTCACTTGCCGGGTCCGGATGATACATTCTAAGCATTGAGATATGGAACATATCATGCACTAGGTAAAAGCTAGATGGTAGTAGCAATATATAAGACACTTCTCCTATCCAAACCTTAAGGAATACCCAATCTCCAACCATGAAATCTAGATTTCTTTTCCTCAAATCATCCTATTTCTTTTGTGGGTGTTGTGCTGTAGTGAGTCTCTCCCTTATGAGTTTGAACTTCTCTGTTGTTTCTGCAATTATTTCTGGTCCTAGGAGAATGTACACATTCTCCTCATTCCAGCACAATGGAGATCTACAAGGTTTCCCGTACAATGCTTCGAATGGTGCCATGCCAATGCTGGCTTGGTAGCTGTTGTTGTATGAGAATTCTATAAGTGCTAAGTGGTTTTCCCAACTTCCTTTGAAATCAATGATGTATAATCGTAGTAGGTCTTCAAGTACTTGGTTCACTTGCTCCGTTTGTCCATCGATTTGAGGATGGAATGCAGAGCTAAATTTCAAATGTGTTCCCATTTCTTTGTGAAAACTTCCCCAAAACTTTGATGTGAATTGTAAACCCCGATCTGAAACAATTGTGATAGGTAATCCATGAAATCGAATGATTTCCTTCACATAAATCCTTGCTAAATCGTCTGTGTTCATTGTAGTCCTTGCTGCTATAAAGTGTGCAGATTTGGTCAATTTATCCACTGTTACCCAAACAATGTCATGATTACTACTCATCTTAGGTAGTCCCATAGTGAAGTTCATTGAGATGTGTTCCCAGTTCAATTCTCCTATTGGTAAAGTTTGGAGTGTTTTGGTTGGCTTTTGGAGTTTGGCTTTTATTTGTTGGCAAACCATGCATTTCTTTACGAATTCTTTGATATCAACCTTCATTCTTCTCCACCAATAGTTCCTCCTTAAGTTGTAGTATATCTTTGTTCTTCCAGGATGAATATAATAATGAGAATGGTGTGCTTCTTCCATAATTTCTTTTTTGCGTTCCTCATCGTGAGGTACGCAAAGTCTTCCCATTAGTCTTATGCTTCCATCTTCCTCCTTGGTCCATTCTGATTTTTCAGCATCATTGGCTAAGTCTTGCATCCACTTTTCCTTTGCTTATTGTTCAATGATTCTTGTCTTTAGCTATGGTTTGGTAAGGATGTAGCATAACCATACTCCTTGTTCCTCTTCACGAACTTCGACTCCTCAATTTGAAAGTATTTCATACATGCGCCATTTTTGAACCGCCATAAGTGCTACAATGCTGTGAGGTTTTCAACTTAGTGCATCAACTACATCATTGGCCTTGCCCGGATGATATTGTAAAGAGAATTTGTAATCGTTGACCACCTCCATCCATTGTCTTTGTCGCATATTCAGGTCCTTTTGTGAGAATTGATACTTCATGCTTTTGTAGTGTGAAAATACTTCGCCAAATTGATGATGCCTCCAGATTTTTAAAGCAAATACAACAACTGCCAACTCGAGGTCGTGAGTAGGATAATTCCTCTCGTGAGCTTTGAGTTGTCTTGATGCATACGCCACTACCTTTCCTTCTTGCATAAGAATACAGCCTAGTCTCAATAATGATGCGTCCGTGTAGATGACGAACTTACAAGAATCATTAACATCGGTGTTGTTCTTAAATTTTCCTTAAGTTATGAAAAATCTTGTTGGAACTCCTCGTTCCAAACGAATCATACATCCTTGTGAGCTTTGTCAACGGTGTTGCTATGCGAGAGAACCCTTCAATGAATCGACGAGAGTAACCCACCAATCCAAGAAAACTGCAAATCTCTGATACAATCTTAGGTTGTTCCTAATCATGTTTAACCTTTCCCATCCACGGTAATTCCATCCTTAGCCACCACGTGTCCTAGGAATTTGACTTCTTTCTTCCAAAATTCACACTTAGAGAATTTATCATACAATTGATGATTTGCAAAGGCATGTAAAGTGATTTTGAGATGCTCCTCGTGTTCTTCTTTGGTCTTAGAGAAAACCAGAACATCATCGACAAATACCATCACGAATTTGTCCAAATAGGATCTGAAAATCGTTTGCATCATGTCCATGAAGGCTACTGGTGCATTGGTCAATCCAAAAGGCACGACTACAAACTTGAAGTGTCATGTTCGGAATGCTGTTTTCAGAATTTCTTCTTCCTTGATTCGTAGTTGATGGTAGCTCGATCTGAGATCGATCTTTGAAAGGTATCTTGCTCCCTTCAATTGATCAAATAGATCTTCAATTCTTGGAAATGCCTACTTGTTCTTCATTGTTACTTGATTTAGCTTCTGGTAATCAATGCATAGCCTTAGTGCTTCGTCTTTCTTCTTCCAAAATAGAATTGGTGCTCCCTATGGTGATAAACTTGGTCTTATGAATTGCAATGCAAGCAACTCATCTAATTGTGTTCTTAATTCCTTCAATTTAGTAGGTTCCATACGGTATGTCAATAGTGCAATGGGAATTACACCCGCTATTAAATCAATACAAAACTGTACTTCTCTCTTGGGAGGTAATCCCAGTATGTCTTGGAATAGACTTCCAAATTGACACAATCTAGGAATTAGTTCCCATTCATCCTTCACCTCAATAGAGCATAAATCCAAACATGCCAAGTGATTCGGCACTTCAAATTTAGATCCCTTCACCTTAATTACATTACCTTCAGGTGACATAAAAGACACAATTCAGTTATGGCAGTTTATTTGCACTTGATATGCAATTAGCCAATCCATACCCAATATTACATCGAAATCCTTCATGTTTAGCAAAATTAGGTCGATTGGTAGTGTGGGCTCACCTATCATTACTAAGCAAGACTCATATACCTTCCCTAAGTAAGCTGAACGTCCTACTGGATTGACCACTACAAGGCTCTTTTCTAACTCTTTCAACGGTAAACCCAAATAGTCCACTAATGAATGAGATATAAAAGAGTGCAATGCTCCCGTATCAAATAAAACTTTGGCTGAGTTGTGAGAAACATGAATAATACCTTCCATGGCTTCTCCTTGTTGTTGTTCCAAAGCATAGATCTTGCCTTGTTGAGTTTGATGCTGTTGTGGAGCTCCATTATTGGTTCCTTTAGGTGGTTGTGATTGTTGTATCGGTTTCGGATTTTGCTGGTAATGTGGCTTTGGTACGAATTGTCGCTGTCCTTGGAATGTTATCTGATGCGGGTTACTTGGGACTCGACAATCCTTTATATGGTGCCTTAACCTTCCACAGTTAAAACACCTTATGCATGAAGGTCCATAGCCTTAAGTGTTTGCGGGTCCTTGGGTCTTTTACCTTTTCTGTTGATCATTCTGGTTTTGATTTCCCTTGTAGGTTCCGGTTCGATGTTGTTCCTTCCCATCCTTTGGTCTTGGAATTTTTGGAATTCTTTCATGTCTTTCTCCACCTTACAAGAATAGTCGACCACCTTGTGATATTCAGTGAACTCCCGTATGGTCAACCTACTTTTGATGTTAGGCCTTAGTCCACTTTCGAATCTGAACACCTTATTTTCCTCCTCGTCAACCTCATACGTAGCGAATTGTGATAATTCCCTGAATTTTGCTGCATACTCCGACACTGCCATGGATCCTTGTTCTAGCTTCATAAGCTCCAGCCCATTTTCCTTTCTCACAGTTTTAGGAAAGTACTCCAAATAAAATCTTACCTTGAAGTCCATCCAAGTTTGGATTCGTGCAATCCCCAAGAAAGATTTCCACCATCTCCTTGCTTCACCTTCTAGCATGAATGCTACAATTATTACCATTTCTTGTTCACCCACTTCCATCACTACAAATATATGTTCTAAGGAATCAATCCACGCTTGTGCTTCCATTGGATCAGTTGTTCCTTTGAAAATAGTGGGTTCAAGTTTCTTGAACTTCTCGATGCTATAAGTGTTCCTTTGTTCTTCCGTTTGTTGTGGAATTGCTTGGAATTGAGTTTGTTCTTTCTGTGCTTGCTTTTATTGCATCATAGAGGCCATACGTCCCAATGATTGGTAAACCATAGCAAGTTGTGGATTTTGGTTGTTATCATCACTTCCCACCGGTGCGCTTATGTCAACACTTCAAATTCTTCTACCAGCCATTGTGAATCAATCAAGTCAGAAGCCTGTGTAAAGAAGAGATCACCCCTGCTTATTCATGAGTTAGAAACCAAGTTGTTAGTATTCAACAATCAACACTCAGAAAACTTACGAAAATCAGCACATCGAAAGCTTTTGAAATATCCACACATAAAAAGCGTATGGTATTTGATTAAAAGCATAAAACTTAGGCTTTGATATCAACTTTTTCACATCCCAAGACCTTAGAGATCTCAATGGAGACCCTATGAGTTTCAAAATATGACTCTCATCCCATTCCACATGGGAGTGGTAGTGTAGTGACTCGGACCTTAAATCATTATTGAGTGATTTAATCCTATTTAATAATCTCAATAAACCATAGGATTTAATCGTAAGGGAATTAGCCGATTAGGGCTAATTTGCAATTAAGGTAAAATATTGGGGAACTTATTAGATTTTTTGGATTTTAGAAGAATTGGGCTTGGGCCCCAACGTATGACGTGGACCGGGCATGGGCCGGTCATTTGGCCCATGAAATGGAGGTAAGGATATTTTAGTCTTTTCACTTAAATTTTAAATTCATCACAAACGACCTCAACTCGTTCCAAATAGGAGCATGAGTGAAAAGGGAACCTTCCCACTTTGCCGTGCACGATCAAAGAAAGGAAAAAGGGAGGGAAAGGAGTTTCTGGTCTTGCTGAAGAAGAGAAAAGAAAGAAAGAGAAAAGGAAAATGAAGAAAGAGAGAAGAAGGAAAAGAGAGGCAAAGGAGGAAGAAGGATAGGGGAAGCTTGGTGCATCATTGGGTGTTGAGAAATCTATAGAAATAGTGATCCTACAAGAAGAGGTAGGTGATTTCCATGGTTTCTACGGTAATTGCTTTCGTAGGATTATGATAAAGCTATAGGGTATGAGCATCTAGATTCTTTATTTTGCATGAGATGTATGTTGAACCTTGTTTTAGATCAATTTATATGTTTTAAACTTTTTTGAAATGATGATATGGACATGTGTGATGATCTTGTGATTTATTCTAGATCTAATATGTGAATCCATGATTAGGTGCTAGATTTGAGATGCAATATGTTAGTGGTAATGAATCGATGTTATAGGTATTGATTGTGAATAGAAAAAGTGTATTTTTGGCTTGTAAAAGCTGGGGCACGAACCCCTAGGATTTTCCAAATTTTTTTGGGCAGAATACTACCCTCAGCAGATCCCTCGGTCCGACAGATCATACATGCTGAGCCCCCCAAATTCCTTGACCTACTTGCCGAGATCGGGGAGGAACCAAGCTACATGCCGAAACCCTTAGTCTGACCCACAGTCCGACCGATCCTACTGCCGAGCCCCAATAAGTCCCATTTTACATGGGCATCAGGGTTTGGATGTTTATGCGTTGTGTGGTGTTAATTTGTGGAAATTATGTGTGCGAGAGATTTTGTGCAGCAAAAGGGTTCAATTGCCTTAGTTTTCTATGTGTTGTGACCATGTATGATGTACTACGAGATATGATAAGATTTCTAGTACGTTATACATGAGATAGGTCATGTGGTATGGTATTGGGGTGAATACTATCAATGCATAAGAGTTACTGGTGTATGGTGTGTGGGTCCTATATGAAACCTTGTATGGTTGCGACGTGCTTGTGAGTGATGCTAGATGCAATCACTAGTAGTGAGTGTTTAAGAGTGACTCTAGAAGGGTTCATTATGTAATGAGTTGTAGAATGATCCTAGAGTGATCATTGTCGTCTTTCAGAACTCTTTAGACAAGAGGGTCTATGGTAGATATGTACATGGTGTATTCCTACCTTTGGGTTGTATCCCCTAAAAGCAAGATGGTGTTTTCTACCTTGGTTAATATCCCCTAAAAGAAAAGATATCATGCCCACTCCTGCCTTTGAGTCATATCCCCCTAAAAGGAAGACGACTAATTCTGCCTTTTGGGTCACATCCCTTGAAATAAAGATGGTGATTTCTACCTTTGGGTTAACATCCCCTGAAAAGAAATGGTTAATTATGTTTCAGAACTCTTTACATAAGACGGTCTACTGTGGTTTTCTTTTAGCGCATTCCTGGGATAGTATTCCTTAGAGGAGGTGTGGAAGTGATTCTATGGTTAGGCTTAGCCTAACACCCCTTTCTTGCATTCATTTCATCATTTTCACTCCACCATAATCATTTTGTATCATGACTTAGCATTTCATTAGCATTCTTGAATGTAGTTTTCACTTTATCATTTGGATGTTCATATGATGTTCATTTGCATGGATTGTACAATTGTTGTGTGAGGTATGGCTTGCTGATTGGATTGTTGTGTGTTTAGTGAATTGTGGATTATGAGGAGGAATGTTTTAGTATGACTAGAACCATAAGAGTTAGTGGTCATGTATGAGTTGATGTTTTATCATGACAGAGTTCATGATGATTATGGTTTATGAGCAAGTTGTTTGTGTGCACTTGTGATTTTGTGATGATGGTTTATGAGAAAGTTAAATACTTTCAATGTGTATGTTTATAGCTGTGGTGGTATGTGTGTGAGTATACTGACATGAAAATGGTGTGATTTATGACATGTGGATAATATGATAATGATTTGAAAGCATGTAATGATTGCATGATTGAAGATATAAATGTATGGTATGGTATGAATGAATTAATGTGATTATTATATGACTGTGAAGGTCGTTATTGTAGATCCCTTGGATTTTCCTATTGAGCCTCCAAAGCTCATCCCTATGTTGAAACAGGTTATCCTCTAGAGTGATGATGGACCTAAGAGGGAAGATGCTAGAAGGATGTGAATGTGGCTGTGTGAACTTTGAGAAAAATTTAGTTTATACTTCTAAACTATTAGTTTGTTTTATGTTTTGACCCAACTAGGCGTTTATGATGTAATTTTAATTGTAGTTGGATTTTTATGTTAGTTGGATTAGTTAAAGGTTGTAATTTGATGACACTTCCATTGAATATAGTTATATATACTCTGTTGAAAAACATGTTAGTATGATTGGTTTGGCCGCATCCATGGATTGGATTCGAAGGTCATTCCCTTGGAAATCCTCGAGATTATAAATCTTGGATTTGTTGCGTGACAGAGTGGTATCAGAGCACTAGGTTTAGGTTACCTAGGGTAAAGGGAATCTAGGAGTCTAGTTGTAACAGCCTGAATAATCCCCAGAACTATAACATGAGATATTAAGGTAGAATAGTCATTTGGTAATTGATATCATTATTTAACTAAGATTGGAACTCATAAAATCCTTAATCCTATAAGACACATAAGAAACTCCCTTAAGGACACTAAAATTGATTACGTTAGTCAGATAGACTTAGGAAACTGAGTTAAGCTGGTAACTGGATTTGACAGATAAATAGGAAATAAAATCAATTAGAAAGATAATAATTAGTCTAAAAAACTTAGAAGATTCATTTGAGGCCCCTAAGTGTGATCATACCATCAGTAATTATTTAGGTGATCAATTGTGTAAAATGGAGCTAGAAACCCTGTTTTGTCCCTATACTTGTTTTAAATCACAGCACTACCCTTAAGGTCTATAAATAGAAACCTAAGTTCATAACTTCATTCTTATTTACACTCTCATTTTTGTGGAGCTCATGGAGATGAAGAGGAGGAAGCTCCAAACTCCTCAAAGGCACGGTGGAACATCCTCGGACGTGACCCGGCAATGCCCTAAGTTGAGTATACCTTCAATTCTTGTGTGTTTGTTTATATTCCACTATTGTGATCATAAGGGGAAGAATATGTTGTTTGTATTCTTCTTCCCCCATGTATTTTGGCTGTTGGATTTCATGTTTTAGGAGTCCAAACCCCTGAAATTAACCTTGCAAACAAGATCATCAAACCTTTGAACCAAATCTTTAGAATAAGTTTCTAGGTTTTGGAAATTTGGGGGAAATTAGTAAATCCTTGTTTGGACCAAACCTTTGGACTTAAAAACCACATTCAAAGCTCCCTTAGGAGGACAGTGGCCTCTGGGTGAAATCTCACCCAGAAATAACCTGAATTGCACTTCAGTGACGTTCTCGATGCACCGAGAACCCCGCTGAGCCACTTTTTGAGAGTTGAGTTTGGACCAGTTTTGACCTAATGGGATCCACTGGGACCAGTTCCCAAGGTTTCATAACATTTGGCACCAAAACACCATTCTCGGCCCACCGAGAGTACGCCGAACACCTCGCCGAGACACTCCCTTGGTCCAATTCTTGATATTAAGTTATGAGCATGTGTATTATCCCTAACCCAACTGTTCTAGCATGTTGTTGACCTTAGTAACCTTGTCAATCAAAATATGACCCCTCATACTAAAGATGTAGCCTTTCTGGAATTAGCCCCACAGTATGAATTTTTAGGAAACTCAAGTGAATAGCCCAAAAACCTTTCCCTTGGCTCTTTTCCTTTGTTTTATGCATGTCTAGATATAGAAATGGGCACTTGAGGTGAAATGTGATGTTTTGTCCTTTTAGGTGATGTTTTATGCTATTTTACCTTCTTTTGACCCTGGCTACCTCTTAAATATAATGCTTTGTTTGATGCTTGTATTGGTTTACACATACCCTAGCCCTATTCTTATGCTAGATGGTTATATCCTGCTTATGTTGAATTTGTCATGGTTTTTATGTTTAAAAGGCTACTTCTGCTTAGTGTGAGGTGTGGAGTACTATGGTATCTTATAGTGTAGAATCATGGGACTGTGCCCATGTGAATATTGAATATATGTCTATGAATCATTGGGTGTTGCATTAATTAACGGATTTGAATAAGTTTCATATTGACCTTCCTGCCGTTGTGGCTCAGTCTATTACCCCATGTAATACCCTTGGGTTTAGACTCACATTAAGGTGAATGGACTTATTTTGACCCCATTGTCCCAAGAGTGGACTATATTGTTTCTGCCCAAGCCGAGAGAGAGCCATCGTGTTGGTATGCCTCCCAGACTTGTGGTAGATGGTTCCCAAGGATTGTCACATAGGTGCGGCTTGGAAAAAGAATTGAATCATGATTTTACCCTTCTATTGAATGTGAATATGTATGATTCCCTGAGGGCAATTCATTTTGATGATACCTTGGCGTATTACCCATGATAAAAAATAAGTGGGCGGATTGTGCCTCCTAGGTCGAAAACCCTTAAAACTATGTTGCGCACATAGAGTATCATATCCTTAAGAAGGCCTTGTATTAGGGGGATGGCTCATCAAGACATATTGCTTAAGGACTGATGGATTGTGTGGGAACTTACTATATTTTACATATCACACAGCACCCCATTTGCACCGTGCACTGCATACCCTTTGTTGATATTATTTTGAGTATCAAGTGTGTGATACATTTGATCTAATTTTCCTTATAGAACTAGGCATGTAGATACCATGATGTGGACCCTTGTTGTAATACCAAGAGAGGTTGGGAGATAATGAAGCAATGTGTAATCTCTGCTATTTACTGTATTCACCATTGTATGGATAAATGTCACTCCTATTACATTTTATATGATATATGCACTTTTCATAATTTTGGGATATAAGTAAGTACTTTGTATTGAAGGATTACTCATCCCGTCTTTCCACCCTATGTTTGTTGATTTTATATTTCAGGTCTTGAAGCTTAGTCAGGAGAGAGAGCTTGGGAATGGGTATAGAAACCTGGTTCTAGCCGTAGAATTTTACTAGATTTAAATCTTCCTATTTAAATCTGTATTAGATTGGTCTTTATGTTTTAGTTACTTTTATCTTACTAGAATTGTAATTTTCTTCCGCTTATGCTATGACTATTGTTTTCCACTCCCATAGCAGTATGGGGTGAGAGTTGCAAATAAAGCCTAAAAATTTCAGAATTGTAAATTTTTGTTTGTGTTCGTGACTAGTGAAATCGTAGGACGAGAACATAAAAACATGTTAACCTAGGAGCCACCTCTATGAATTGCGTGAAGCGTGTTTCCTTGAAAATTATTGTGTAATGTGTGATTCTTTAGTATGGTGTGCTTATATGCTTATACATAAGAAGTGTGTATATATCTATATAGAATTATTATGTGTCATACTTAAAGACATGTTACATGTGTGTAGATGGCTGGAGGTAGAAGAAACCAGCTGGAGAAGGTTCATCCGGAGGGGTGGCTGATCCTCAGTTAACTAAGATCTACCAAGTATTGGGAGATATCTCTGATTCCATCAAAAGGGAACATGAGATGAGACAGTCCTAAGTGGGTCCTAGGCATGGAGATGGATGTCATGGCAAGAGAAATTCGAGAAACTGTCACCACCATCCTTCGACGGTAGAGGCAAACCTATTTGGGCTTAGGATTGGATGCAAGAGCTTGAGAAGATGTTCCGGGCCATGAATTGTTCAGCAGACCAAAACGTATGACTGGCAGAGTTCATGCTAGAAGAGGATCATACTAAAAGAGGATCAAGTTAGATGACAATCACCAGAGGATAGTTGTGGCTGGGCTAGCTGCAGTAGTTGAAGCTCCTATCGTAGCCCCGTATTTGCAGCAGAGACCTCCTGCGACCTGCTACTACTATGAGATGATTGGGCACATAAAGTACTGTCAAGAGAGGGTCCAGGTAGAGGGTCTAGGATAGGAGACGGACCATCGAACACTGCCTAGAGGGAAAGTCAATGCTTTGTCAGATGGGACACTCCAAAAGGATGATGAGCACACAAATGCAGTGGTGGAAGGTACATTGACTATCTTTCATTCCCCTAGTAATGTATTGTTTGACTCGGGTGCCACACACTCATTTATTTCTACACAGTTTATGCATCTCTTGGGTCTTAAACCATCTGTTATGAGTGAAACTTTACACATTGCAAACCTAGTTGGGGGAATTGTCACCCTTAACCGTTTATGTCTGGACTTTGTAATGAGCATAGGAGATCAGTCACCTCTGAAATCCCTGGGGGTAAGAGCATAAGGGTTTTGGGAAACCAAAAGGATACATATCATGCTAAATTTCTAGGCTTGTTGGAGGAGAATAAGGAGGTTCCCATAGAAGAGATCCCTGTAGTCAAGGATTTTGCCAAGGTATTTCATGAGATACCAAGACTACCTCCTTTAAGGGAGGTAGAGTTCTGCAACGATTTGGTGCCGAGCACTGCTCCAATTTCGTTGGCCACCTACCGTATGGCACCAATTGAATTGCGAGAGCTCAAGGAGCAACTGGACGAACTGATGAGTATGGGATTCATAAGGCCTAGTGTTTCGCCATGGGGAGCACCAGTTATATTTGTCAAGAAGAAAGATGGGTCTTTGCGATTGTGTATTGATTACAGACAACTGAATAGAGTCACTATCAAGATCAAATATTCCTTGCCTAAAATAGATGATCTCTTTGATCAATGGAGAGGGTCCCGATATTTTTCCAAGATTGACTTAAGGTCGGGGTATCACCAACTAAGGATCCGAGAATGCGATATACAGAAGACGGCATTTAGAATCGAATACGGGCATGGATATGATGCACAGAGTGTTCAGACCGTATTTGGGCTAGTTCGTGGTGATTTTTGTGGATGACATATTGATATACTCTAAGGCAAGGGAAGAACACGAGGAAAACTGAGCGTAGCATTGAAGACGCTCTTAGGGCACGAGCTGTATGCCAAATTCAGCAAGTGCGACTTCTAGAGGGACGAAGTCAAGTTTTTGGGATATGTAGTGTCCAGGTCAGGCATTTCAGTGGATCCTGCTAAGGTAAAAGTGGTGTTGAGTTGGGAGAGGCCTAAAAAAGCCGCTGAAATCCGAAGCTTCTTGGGATTGGTAGGATATTGCAGGAGGTTCATTGAGGGATTCTCCAAGATTTCTGCCCCTTTAACCAACTTGAGAAAGAAAGAAGTCAAGTTCAATTGGAATGACAAATGTGAGGCAGCATTTGAGGAATTAAAGAAGAGACTGACTTTAGCCCCCGTGCTTGTGATCTCGATCAGCGGGAAGAAGTTATCGGTATATACAGATGCCTCATTGATGGGTTTAGGGTGTGTAGTTATGCAGGAAGGGCAAGTGGTGGCATATGCATCTAGGCAAGTCAAATTCCATGAGCACAACTACCCAACTCATGGCTTGGAGTTAGCCGTTATAGTGTTCACACTGAACTTGTGGAAACATTATTTGTAAGGATAAAATTTTGAACTCTACACTGACCACAAGAGTTTGAAGTATCTGTTCACTCAGAAAGAGCTGAACATGAGACAACGAAGATGGATCGAGTTGGTGCACGACTATGTGACTACGCTTTAATACCATCCAGGAAAAGCAAACGTGGTTGCAGATGCTTTGAGCAGAAAACCAAGGAGCACATTATCGTGTTTGATAAGATAGGAACAGAATTTTGTGGAAGCATTTAGTTCTTTGAGACCATCCTTGTTGGATAAACTTTCTGAAGGATAGAAGTCAAACCAGAATCTACAGCTATTGGCAGCAGATGAGACAAAATCGGACTGGTCAGTACAAACTGATGGAGGAATCAGATTCAGGGGTAGACTTTGTGTTCCTAGTGATGAATTGGTTCGGAATGAAATTTTGGAAGAGGCACACAAGTCCAGGTATTCTATTCATCTGGGAGGTACTAAGATATACCATGACTTAAAGAAAGTATATTGGTGGTCGGTAATGAAAAGAGACATAGCTAAGTTTGTAACTAGATGCCTTACTTGCCAGCAGGTTAAGGCAGAACACATGAAGAAGGATGGGTTGCTTCACCCATTGTCTATCTTGGAATGGAATTGGGAGCATGTGACTATGGACTTCATCGTAGGATTGCCCAAGTCCAAGAGGGGAAGTGAATCAATCTGGGTGCTTGTGACAGGTTGACCAAGTTGGCTCACTTCTTACCGGTATGGGTTGTAGCTTCTATAAATGAAATGGAACGGCTGTACGTGAAGGAAATCGTGAGATTACACGGGGTGTTGGCTAGCATTGTTTCGGATAGGGATACCCAATTTACGTCTGCATTTTGGGTAAGTTTGCAGATGGCATTGAGCACACAACTGGATTTCAGTATTACCTTCCACCTACAGATGGATGGACAAATGGAGAGGGCTAATCAGATACTCGAAGACGTGCTTAGAGCTTGTGTACTGGATTTCAAGGGGAGTTGGAGTGTAGTGACCCTAACCCCACTCTTTTAATTAATGATTAAATCCTGTTTAATCATCTAAATAGGCTTTAGGATTTAATTTGTAAAAGATTGGCTGAATTGGACTATAGAGAAATTTAGTTCAAATATGGGGTGACTTATGAATTTTTAAAAATTTCAAGAGATTTGGGCTTGGGCCCCAAAGCATAAGGTGTGATGGACCTTGCGCTGGTTGTTTGGCCCATAGGATGAAGGTGAGGCTACTTTGGTCTTTACGCTTTAATTTAAATTTTAGATGGTGTGAAGGGAAATCCCCTTCTAGCTCCACAATTCTTTCATATAGGGTCGTGGGAAAATAACTGCCATTGGGAAGAAAAGTTAGGACCAAAGGAGAAAGAAGAGAGGAAGAGAATTTGTAGAATTTGATGGAAAAGGAAGAAGGAAAAAGAGAGAAAGCAAAAGGGAGATCTTTTTAAAATATTCTTGGTGTTGAAGTTTCAGAAAAACAAAGGCTTGACAAGAGGTAGGAATTTCCTTAGTTTCTATGGTAGGTATGTTTGTAGAATGATAATTCTTTATAATAATGCATATAGGATTTTTGATGTTGTATGTTGCATGAATTATACATATTTATCTATGAATTTCATATGTTGTGTGATGGATATAACTACGTTAGTTTAGATCTATGAATTTGAGAAGAAATATGAGTTTTGAACTTTGGATCTTAAGATTTATGTTTATTTGATCATGTTAATCCTTGTTTGAAAGTTGGGTTTTGTTTATAGCATGTTGATTTGATTTATGGTGATGTAATTCATGATTTTACATGTTAAAAAGGATGAATTTAAGTTTTTATAAGTATGGACACGAAGAACGATGAAGAAAATCCAAAAATCTGGGTTTATTGGGCCTCGGCAGGTAGCTCGGTAACTACCGAAATTGCGTGCCGAGCAAACCCAAACTTTCGAGCTCTGCTACCAAGGCTTGGCAACTAGCAAGGCTTCTCGGTAGGAAGCTTGGAAGCTACCGAGCTCAGATTGATCCCAAAATTCATGGGAAGTTTGTATTTGATGTTTTGGGTTTGCGTGTGGTGTTGGTTTGTGTGCAAAATGCATGTATAAGGTTTTTTGCAACCAAGTGTGTTAATTGCCTAGTTTTCAGTAAAAATGACTAAGTATGGTGTGATATGAATTATATGGCATGCGTTTAGGATGAATGATAATCCTGGATTGGTAACTTGCTAAGTATATGGTGTGTGGGTCCTATATGTGACTTCTGAATTATGAATTGTCTGAGAGTGGTGATAGAAGCATTCACTGGGAATCCTTGTTTTTTGTGTGACTCTAGATGAGCTCACTGTTTGTTCTGTGGGGGTGGATTTTCTACCTTGGGAACTATACCCAAAAAGGAAAGAATGTGGTTTTTCTACCTAGGGTTTCCCCCTAAAAGAGAAAGGATAGTGGCTTTTCTACCAAGAGATGTTTCCTCAAAAGAAAAGAAGGTGGCTCCTCTACCTATGGTGTTCCCCTAAAAGAGAGAGAGAGAGAGGGTGACATTTTCTACCTTGGGTATAATCCCCTAAAATATAAGGGGGACTCTTGAGATAAGAGGACCACGATACTATGAAACATGGGACTCTTAAGATAAGAGGACCACGCAACTATGAAACAGGGTCGTATATGTGACTTCTGAATTATGAATTGTCTAAGAGTATTGATAGAAGCATTCACTGGGAATCCTTGCTTTTTGTGTGACTCTAGATGAGCTCACTGTTTGTTCTGTGGGGTGGATTTTCTACCTTGGGAACTATACCCAAAAAGGAAAGAAGGTGGTTTTATTACCTAGGGTTTCCCTCTAAAAGCGAAAGGAAGGTGGTTTTTCTACCAAGAGATGTTTCCGCAAAAGAAAAGAAGGTGGCTCCTCTACCTATCATATTCCCCTTAAAGAGAGAGAGAGGGTGACATTATCTACCTTGGGTATTATCACCTAAAAGATAAGGGGGACACTTGAGATAAGAGGACCGCGCTACTATTAAACAGGGGACTCTTAAGATAAGAGGACCGCGCAACTATGAAATAGGGTACTCTTAAGATAAGATGACCGCGTTACTATGAAACAGGGTACTCTTGAGATAAGATGACTACGTGTCACGACCCAATCCTCATTAGACCCTTTAGGTCCAGGTGATCTAGCGTCATGACCTTCACTTCCTCACAAGGAGAGTGGCGGTCTCAGATAC
>JAUPMG010253107.1:0-21648 GCA_031762675.1 Pachysandra terminalis | reverse complement strand
AACAAGAACCTGAAGGAGATCCTACACAATGGCGACAATATTGAAGAGGGAGTCTTCTATTTGTGTAAGACCACATTAGTGTTTGTATTCTTTTTAACTTTAGTGATTGTTCATCATCTGGACATGGTCCCGAGGAGTAGGTTGATACCGAACCTCGTTAAAATCTCATGTATTCTTGGGTCTATTTGTCTTAACTTTATTTAATTAATTCCTTTCTGTAATTAAAGTAAATAAGTCTTATAAACGGATCTAACAACTCCATTAACAAGCTACTTACTCCAGGATTGTTCTCCATATGGCTGTCCAATGGAACCAAAACTGAATGCATGCCTTTGAAAACACTCCCCTACAGTCTAGAACATTGGATGATGGATGAATACAAATTAGTACCAAAACTGCAAAAATGGCCCAAGAAATAACATTGTGAATTGCAACGCAGCACTCACACAAGATGAACTATGAACCACCATTCATTGCTTTATAAATAGAAGAACTACTAGATGAAATTCTAAGTTGGATTACAAACACCATCGGATCAAAATAATCTTTCCTAGAGGTTTCCGACATGTACTTTCGAATTTTAGAGAAATGTCTCAGGTTACAGATATGGGGATTGAGGGAGAATGAGGAGAGTTTATTTTTTTTTTTCGTGGTTAAGAAAGGTTGGGAGTATAAAACTCTAATCAAGCCCTAGATATGCTCTAACTCCTTATCCATTAAGGACAAGCACGAGCTTCTTTTCCACTAAGGATTCAGAGGGTGATCCCACAAAATGTAGCTCATATTGCTGGTCTAATATGGACACATCAAACCAGGTGGACCCAACCCCAAATGGGTCCATCCATGATACCCAACAAAGTTATTACACCTCAATTTGTTATGAAGTATAGGATTTGTTACAACTTGTAGTACATCTTTAAATTTTAAGAAACATGACTAGTTTTAAATTGGGAGTAGTGGAACCAGTGCTTTAAAACTCGCGACTAAGTTGAAAAATTGGGCCGCGATAATCAAATAGGTGGTTCTGCTAGTTAATTAGCCCTAAAAATACGGGTAGAAAACTCGGCCGGGTAACTTGTAAAACTCACCCGAGTTTTCTTTTCACTTGACCGATTAACTAGGTTACAAACTAAATTAACCTTTTAAGTAATCTCTTATTTCACACTTTAACAATTATCTATAAAAGAGTATTTTCTTTTAAAAACAGTCCCAAATAATCAGTCTAATCGTATGACTCTCTATATTCTTAACATTAAAACATCTAATCTTGGGAGTTGGGACTTCAATAGCAATAAGGATTTCTTAAAAAACCCAAATCTTTCTGAGATCCTTGTGCGTAAATAAATAAAGTACAGTGGGACTTCAATATCAATAATATTATAGTTTTTTCTTTTTTCATAAGTATAAATTTTTTGGGTTAGTCTTATGTCATAACAGATTGTTATTATAATTCCTAACAAGTAGTTCATAAATTATTTAAATATATCAACAATTTGTGTTTGACTTTTATGCATTTCAATGATTTTTCTTATATTTGTCATTTTTTATTTTTACTATATTTTTAAAATATTAATATTTTTTTTGTACTGATCAGCTGGTGACTGGGGCTGAGCTACCATGTTATTAGGATAGGTTGACTTTCAAGTTACTAGCCTTCTCCGGTTTTTTAAACATTGCGTGGAACATCCTTGCAATCAACCGACTAGTTAAGGTTATTATGTTCAATATCCCTACATGATATGGTGACAGTTAAGGTGTCAAGAAATTGAAAGATCGTTTACAATTGTGAAGTGGTCAAGCTATTGAAGTTCCGAAAAATAAAAAAAAGATCTTTTACAATTGCTTGCATTTGATTCACACTGTTTGAGGAACAAAAAAAGGGTTACACATCAACCGCAAATGTGCATAAACGAATGAGAGTGAATCCCATGCGGGTGGCGGTTATGCATGGGGTGGATGCGGGTTAAATACTATTCGCCTATGGCATTGTTAAAGCTTGAGTTGAGGCTAGGGAAACAGAACGGCACAAGCAGTCAATATGTTTCAACATTAAAGCATGGCATAAATAAAAACGAAAACAAGCTTATAACTGTATAAAGGTTTAGGATTTTTTTTTTTTTTTGGTTGCAATATAAATGTAGAAAACAAATTAAAATAAAAAATATTTTAAAAAGAAAGATTTAAAATTCTATTAACAAGTTAAAACAGAAAATAAATTGAAAACAAAGGCCTAAAACTCTATTAACGATTTGGGTTTTCCTTTCTTGTAATACAACTACAAAAAATTAATTAAAAAAAGAATTAAAACCCTAAACCCAAATTCTAAACCCTACATCCCAAACCCTAAACCCTAAATCCTGGACCCAAACCCTAAACCCTAAAACGTTAATAGAGTTTTAGGCTTTTAATTTTATAATTTTAATTATTTTTTGTAGTTATATTATAAAAAGAAAAAAATCAAACAATAAAATAAAATAAAAACTACTCTTAAATCGTTGACGGCAAGTTGTGCAGTTTCGTTTCCCTAAATCAGGCCATGTGAGATAACGTGAATTCAATGTGGTGGACGAACAGAGTTTTGCCTGCACCCACCAGCACCAAATTACCACCCACATCCAATCCGTTGCCAAAACTAACTGAGAACTGCCAATACAATACCTATAGCCACCCCAATTTGCACGAGAGTGACTTTCTCTTGATCCTTGTAGTTCCTCAAGGCTTGAGCTTGGCTTTCCCGTTTACCAATCATCTCTGAAATCTCCTCCAATCATAATGCCAATTTTCTCTGAAAATCCCAAAAATTATGTAAAATGACCAAAATACCCCTGGTAGCCCCACTTAACTTGTCTCAACCCTAATTCCATTTTTAACCTCAAATTTGAATTGCTAAGCCAAAATGATCTTCAATGAGTCTAATCTTGGGTTGATTTGAAGTTCATCAAGAAAAATGACAATTTTACCCCTAATCTGGTCGTTTGGACCAAATAGTTAAATCCGAGGGTCGAAACATTTTTCCAAACGACTGTAATTTTGTGAATTTCGAGTTCGGGAGTCAAAGGGCTATTTTTGGTATTTAAAAATTATCAAAAAAGGACAAAAAAATATTATGGGATGAAAAATAATAAAAACTATTTTTCATCCCTTGAACCGGGAAGTATGAACCACTCAAATCATCAATCTCTCTCTCTCAAGAACTAGATCATAGTGAACCGGATCAAGGGAATGGTCCGTCCGATGCCCTGTCAACACCAAACTATATCACGAGTCTGAATGAAACCCTTAATACGGGTAGTTTGGTGATCGATCTTGGGTCCCTTATTGACACCTCTATCCCAAACTCTAGTACAATGTTGACTCAACCCCATACCACCACCGGGCGATATCTTGGAGTCATCACTCATCCCATGAAAACAAGAGGGAAAACCCAAGCCGGGCTGACCCATTCGGTCATAAGATCACCTCTTATTACCATCGAGCCTAGCAATATTCAAGATGCTCTTAAGCATCCTGGTTGGACCTCTGCTATGCAGGAAGAGATCGATGCCCTCCATAACAACTCCACGTGGGAACTAGTCCCACACACTTCTGACATGAATGTGGTAGGGTGTCGTTGGGTCTTCAAAACCAAGCTAAAGTCTGATGAAAATCTTGAACGATTGAAAGTAAGACTTGTTGCTAAGAGTTTCGATCAAGTGGCTGGTATTCACTTTGGTGAGACCTTCAGCCCCGTTGTCAAACCACAGACTATTAGGTTAGTTCTTACCATTGTTCTCACACAACAATGGCACATCAAACAATTGGATGTCAAAAATGCTTTCCTTCACGGGTTCTTGAAGGAGCCCGTTTTTATGGAACAACCACCCATTCTAACTGACCCAACAAACCCAAACCATGTTTGCAAATTAAAACATGCCCTGTATGGTCTCAAGCAAGCCCCTCAAGCTTGGTTCGACCGGTTTAGCCAATACCTTCTCACCCAAGGTTTTTATTGTTGCCCTCATGATGCATCTTTATTCATCTTACACAACTCACAAGGAACTATACTTTCATTATTATATGTAGATGATATTATTATTACAAGTAGCATTACATCCTTTCTTAATCAATTTATTACCACACTTGGATATGAATTTTCTATAAAACAAACAATCAATATGAACATCTAAGATCATCCAAAAATACAACAAATATAGTTTAAGGCATGTTAATCAAACAAACAATCAATATAGTATTCAATCAACTCTTATGCTACTAGATATGAATTTACACCCGTAGGGGAATGACAGTCCACATGGCCGTCCAAGGGAACTAGAACTCAAGAGGCATGCACATTCAAGAAACACAAAACATCCATTTGCTTGAGACTCCATTAACAAGCTACTTACTCCAGGACTATTCTCCACATGGCCGTCCAAGGGAACTAGAACTCAATGGGTACGATTTCAAAACACTCCCCTACAGTTGAGAATACTGAATGATGGATAAATACAAATTAGTACCAGAGTTGTAAAAATGGCAGAAGCAGTAAGGTTGTGAACCGTCACGCAATGCTCACACAAGATGAACTATGAACCACCATTAGTTGCCTCAAAAATAGAAGAACTGCCAGTTGAAATTCTAAGGTTGAATTACACAACCCATCTGATCAAAATAATTTTTCCTTAAGGTTTCCCACATGTACTTTCAAAATTAAGAGGAATGTCACAGGTTACATATATGAGGAATGAGGGAGAATGAGGAGAGTTTATATTTTTCTTCTGGTTAATAATGGTTGGGAGCTTGAAACTCAACTCCTAGATATGCTCTTACTCCTTATTCACTAAGGTCGAGGACAATCTTCTTTTCCACCACTACAAAACACATGATTTTTGCCGGCGGTCCGAAACCGTCGGCAAAGGTATTTGGACCGCTATCCATTCCTTTGTTGGCGGTCTGGGAGACCCGCGCCATATCCTTAGCAGGGGAAAGTTGACGGACGGAATGATGCTTTAAACTAACCGCAGACAATGGTTGGATCTTTATGTGGTGGTCCAAAACCACTGTCATATAATCTATTTGGTTGCGGGCAAGACTATCGAGTAATACCTAATGGACGACGGTCTTCAAAATGGCTATCAAATATTGTACATTCTCCAGCGATCTAAAACCGTTATCAAAAGCCTGCGATATTGACTTTAGACGGTGGGTTTTTGCCCATCGTTAATAATTGATAATGGTCGGCGGTCATAGACCGCTGTTAAATGAGGGTATTAATAATTTATATAGGCCATCAGTCGGCGGTCTGGACCACCGTGGAATATAAGATTGAACGGCGGTCTCATAAGATCATCGTTAAATACCTTTTTTTTAAAAAATAATTTCCCTATTTCTACAAGATTACGAACCTGAAAATAAATACAATTCAATTCTATGAAACATATAGAAGAAAAAACACCATTCAATTAAACCTACAAGTAAACCTGCAAAAAAATTAATTATGTACATAATATATATTATTAGAATCCACACATGTTATGATCAAGACCAGATATAAGGTGATATATACAAATGTCCAAGGTAAATTCTATTACATTAAATCATAATATAATATACAAACATCTAAGGAAAATATATACAATGCCAATAGGGATCGTGAGTGCATGGATAGCGAAAGTCGCTATGGATCATGATGATAAACACCTCTAGGTCCCTGCGGGTCTCCTCCACCCTACAATACAGATTATATAAACTACTTTTAGTTATCATAGTTCTATTAAAGTAAATATCAAATATATAACTAAAGACTATAGACATGTTGTTATAGATTCTACTTGCTGATGAGTCAGGCTCAATACCATGCACTGTAATTCAGCTAGCTGAGCACTATGCTGTGTCTTTATGGTAGCTAGCGTAGCGCTAACCTCGGCTTGGATAGTAGCTAGCCGAGCAATCTACTGATCCTTCTGAGCCAGGTGAGCATTCACCTCCTCTAGACCAGATCGTAAGGTAGCGACCTCCGCCTCTCTAGTCATGCTCCCTTGAGACTACGACCACAAGCTGAATGGGGTATGTCTCATCCCCATCCCACGAACACGGCCGCGCCTGTTGGATCCCATGGCCCGAGCATAGGTGTCATTGCGGCCAGTGCTGTCTTGCGATCCCTGTAGGAGCGATGTCCGCCTGCATGCATACAACAGATAAATGATTAGGAAAAAAATGTGATGGCTAAGAGGCATTATTTTCCATGGCAAAGAGTATAGCTACTTTGATAGAAAAATCAATGAGAGAAAGAACCAACAGATCAGCAATCATTTAAGGCTCAAGTTATATGAAATGCAGAATTTAATTAACATTTGTGTCGTAATTTCCTCATCTCAATCATCTTGTCCTTAAAAGTGAGAAGAAATTCTCACTTAGTAGAAGGTTCCAGAAACTTTTTCCTAATGGGAATTTATTTATTTAGCTTTAAAATGACCAAAATAAGCTTTTCTTTGCCATTGAAAATGTCTGTAAAAAGATCTCCTCTCTTGTTCTTCAAACACACCTTGCACCTTACACCTTACAAATCTTCTTCTAGGCCAAGCTAGATAGTTTGCCTCATATGGACGCATCAAACTGAGTGGACCCAAACCCAAATGGGTAGAGATGGCAATGGGTCGGGTTGTGTCCGGTTGATTCGGGTTAAATGGGTTGGGTCTAGTTTGACCTGTTTACTAACGGGTTAAGAAAAACTTTACCCGAATCTAACTTGCCCATAAACGGGTCGAACCCGCTAACTCGTTTAAATTTTAATGAATGAATTAATTATTTATTTTAATTTTAAATTAATAAAATAATAAATCATTTTATTATATTTTTAATAAATATTGTAAAATATAATAAAATAAAAAAAATAATAATAAACGGGTCAACGCGGATTCAACGGGTTGGGTTTACAGACGGGTCGACAAAACCTAGACCCGAACCCAATCCATTTAATAAACGGGTCGGCCCTAACCCATTTAGACGGGTCAGGTCGGGTTGGCAGGTTGGGTCGTAAATTGCCAGCTCTACAAATGGGTCCACCCACGATATCCAACAATGTCATAACTCCTCAATTTGATATGAAGTAGAAGATCGGTTACAACCTTTTTACATCTATAAATTTTGAGAAACATTACCAGTTTTAAATTGGGAGTCGTGGAACCATTGCTTTAAAACTTGCAACTATTTCAAAAAATTAATTGGATGAGTTACTCGGATAGGTGGTTTTGCTAGTTAACTCGCTCTAAAAATCAGGGGGATAACCAGCTGGTCACCAGAAAACTTGGCCGAGTAACTTGTAAAAGTCACTGGAGTTTCTTTCACTTGACCGATTCACAAGGTTACAGACTAAATTAACCTTTTAAGTAACCTCTAATTTCACACTTTAACATTTATCTATAAACGCACATTTTCTTTTAAAAATAGCCATATCTAATCAGGCCAACCGTACGACGCTGTATATCATTAAAACATCTAGACCTCAATAGCAACAACGATTTCTTAAAAAAAAAAACCCCAAATCGTTGTAAGATCCTTGTGTGTTTATTATCTTGAGGCTTAAACCTTTAATAGACTTAAGAATCTCAAGAGTTAATCAGAAAATAAATTAAGGACGGTGGGACTTCAATATCAATAAAGTTATAGTTTTTAATTTTTTTGTAAGTATAAATTTTTTGGATTAGCCTTAAGTCATAACAGATTGTTATTATAATTCATAATAGGCTGTTCTTAAATTATTTAAATATATCATCAATTTGTGTTTGACATTTCTGCATTTTTTGTTTCTCGAATTTTTCATATTTTTTATTTTTATTATATTTGTAAAATATTAATATATTTTTTTACTGAACAAGTGGTAACTAGGGCCGAGTTACTGGGATAGGTTGACTTCGAGTTAGCGGCCTTATCCTTGTTTTTAAACATTGTCTAGAACATCCTTGCAACTAACCGACTAGTTAAGGTTATTAAGATCAATACCCTTACACAATATCTTGTTAGTTAAGGTCTCTATAAAATGAAAGATCGTTTACATTTGTGAAGTGGTCAAGCTATTGGAGTTCCAAAAATAAAAAAATGAAAAATCAACTTTTACAATTGCTTGCACTTGAGTCACATAGTTTGAGGAACAAAAAAGGGTTACACATCAACCCCAAATGTGCAGAAACAAACGAGAGCGGATCCCATGCGGGTGGCGGTTATGTGTGGGTGGATGCAGGTGAAATACTATTTTTCCACCGCATTGTTAAAGCTTGAATTGAGGCTATCTTCACATGGTTCAGTTTAGGTAAATAGAATGGCACAAACAGTCAATATTTTTCAACCTTAAAAGTATAAAAAAAGAATGAAAAAAGGTTGAAAACTATATAAGGTGTTAGGATTTTGTTGTTGTGGCAATATAGGTGTAGAAAACAAATTAAAATCGACAATCAATTAAAAAGAAAGGTTTAAAATTCTATTAACACGTTAAATCAAAAACAAAGGCCTAAAACACTATTAACAATTTGGCATTTCCCTTGTTGTAATACAGCTACAAGAAATTAATTAAAAAAAAAAATTAAAACCTTAAACCCTAAACCCTAAATCCTAAAACCCTAAACCCAAATCGTAAACCCTACATCCCAAACCCCAAACCCTAAACCCTAAAATGTTAAAATATTTTAGGCTTTTAATTTTATATTTTTATTTAATTTAATATATATTGAAAAAAAAAAAAAAAAAAACAAAAACCAAAAAAAACAAAACAAAACAAAACAAACAATAAAATAAAATATAAATTGCTCTTAAATCATTGACGGCAAGTTGTCCCATTCCGTTTTCCTAAATTGGGTCTTGTGATGCGGTTGTAGCGACCCGTGTCTTTAAATTACAATTAATATAATTTAATTATAATTAACAAGAATGTTCACTTGCAACTAGTTATAAAGGGTTGTGTGTTAAATTAACTGAACTAGTACTTAAATGTAATAACGACAAACAATAGAGACCATTTTGTTAATGTTAAAAATATTTGGGCCAAGTGTGTAATTTTAATTCTTATGGAGATCATGGTTAAGGAAGTGAACGTGTGAGTCTTTGGAGATGAAGTGGTCATTGACCAAGTTCCTAGGGGTAGTTTAGACCAAATAAAGATTAGGACTTTGGGTTGATTGCATAAGACAATGGGGTTGGGTGGTCTTATGACCAAATCACTAGGGGTACCTTAGTCTTTGCATCCTATTTGAAATGTTCCAACACGTTAGTGAGTGGGAGGAAGTTCCTTAACTCCCATAACCTCCTTCCAATAGAAGAACATGGGTAAGGAAACTTGCCCACCATATATCACACAACCAAAGAGGGTCTTTGGAGGGAAAATCCAAAATTTGGATTTGAAGCTTTTGCTGGAAAAGAAGAAGAGAAGCGAATTAGAGAAAAATGAAGGAAAACAAAGACAAAGGAAGAAGAAGACTAGAGGAAGATTTGTGAGCCTCTTGTGCAAGGAATTTGTGGAGAAAAAGGTAGGGAACATCTGGAGTTCTTAAGGTAGTTATTTTCATAAGATTATAGTGATTCTCTAGGAATATATATCTAGATCACTTAATGTTGCATGTTGATGTGCTATATAATCCATGCTTATATTGAGTTTTATTTCTTGATATGAGAATATGAAGATGTATGCTTGACTCATAATGTTTATGTTGAATCTCATATGTAAAATACTAATTTAATTCTAATTTTTTTTTTGTGATATATTGAGTTGATTTTTAGTAGTATTTGATGTTTAGTATGTGAAAGAGTGTGAAATTTAAGGTTATGTGAAGATAAACACTAAGCCGTAGGAAATCTGGACATTTTCTGGGCTAAAATATAGACTTGTTGGTCCCACTGATCCTACCTCCAAACTTAGATAATTTATTTAATATTATTCTATAATTCTAATATGAATTAGGAACACAACGCAATAAGTTTGAAGCGATGCCAACAAGTATATAATTACTTATGGCCAAAATATCGAACTGATGTCAAAGCTGAAACTGGCCTCGGCCGAGAACAATAAACATTCTGCCTCTGCTGCCGAGCCTCGACAGCTACCGAGATTTCTGACGAGCTTGGATTATTTATTTTATATTTTTCTTGGGTTTCCTTGTCAGTTAACAACACAATGATCCCAGTTTGAGGTCAATCTTATGAGTATACAAATAGATATGAATTAAATACTGAAGATGTGTCAAAATTGGAAAATGGCCTTCAACAGGTAACTCAATAGCTACCAAGCACCTGCCGAGCTCCAAATGCCATGAAACTTCTTGGGATGTCCCATGAAGCTATTTAGAGTGTGTGCGCAATTGGTTTGTGTGTGAAATACCTGTATGCTATTTAGAACCGGGCTGATCACCAGAATAAGAATTGCATTAGGTAGCATTCATACTATGTGTGTTGCATTATTTGCATTTGATCTTCATTTTGCATTGCATTCTTGTTTGACTACTTGTATCAGTAGTCCTGTGCTCGTAGTACTAATATGCATGTACTGCATTGATTGATATGTGACAATGGTTTGAATTTGGTGTTTTGTGTGATTTAGTGTTTGAATTTGGTGTGATGTGTGATTATTATGTGAACGACTCATTGATGTGTGAATGTGATTGTTGTGTGGTTAACGAAATGATGATCAACACAAGTGAAATGACAGTGTTGAGAAGGTGCCATGGGAGTTGGTAGCCTTTGATATGGACATGTATCATGACAGAGTGCATGAGTACATGGAATCTATATAGCTTGTGTTTCTGTGTGTGCCAAGATAGAGTTTCATGATGATGTCAGTAATTGTTTAAGATGAGTATAATGATGATATGGATTATGATTGTGATTATGACTATAATTGTGAATTGGATTATGATTATGAGTATAATCATGCATATGACTATGATTGTGATGATGAACATATAAAAGCAATAATATAATATTATGAGTATAATCATGCATATGACTATGATTGTGATGATGAACATATAAAAGCAATAATATAATATTATGAGTGATAAATTGCATGAATTAACCTGTTTCATTATATGATTATGAAAATAACTGTTGTAATTACTTTAGATTATTCCTACTGGGCCTCCAAGCTCAACCCCTATGTTTAAACAGGTGGATCATTAGAGAGGTGGCATGACCAGGACGGGAGGCCTAAACTAGCTATGAATGAGCCAAGGAAGCTTAAAGATTTAGGAATTGGTGATGGACCTTGATAGATTTTAATAGTCATGTTTTGACTCTAAGTGGGCAGTAACAATGTAAATGTTGGTTTGATTAGAGTTTTTCTCTTGATTGGTGATTCTAGTTAATAGAATTGGTTTAAATTTGATCAGACTTCCGCTGTATTTAGTATGTTCTGTTGTATCTCGGGTTATTTGTTGATTTGCATCGATGATTTTGGATCCGAAGGTCATTCCCTCGTAAATCCTCGAGATCATATATCTCAGATCCGGGGCGTGACAACGGTGGACCAATAGAATTTCGACCGCACCCACCCACACCTAATCGACTGCCGAAATTAACAAGGAACTACCTGCCACGTTTAAGAGAAACCGAACACCACAGTCCACAATTATGGCAACACAGTTCCCATGGGTTGCTTATGTTTCTTCTTTTATTCACAATCTCATTAAGGAAATTAAGGAAAAAAGGGATACACAAATTCATCATTTCTATTGGTGGGAATGACAAAACTAAAGTAATGAGATAAAGACAATTAAGGAAAGGATAGTGAGATTAATCTCAAGGTTTCTTTGTGGTGAATTGGCAGTATCCGATACTTCTGACTGGAGGGCTGGGCACACAAATATAAAATAAAAGCTTAGGCTGCGTTTGTCCCAGCTTGTGCTTATGGATAAGCAACTTATTCACAGCAACAATACACTGATTATGTGAAGAATATAGTGTTTGGTAAATACATTTATTTAAGTGCTTATGAAAGTTTAGGGGTAAAATAGATATTAAAAAATTATTATTAAAGTTTAAAAATAACATTTATTTAGGTGCTTATAAAAGTTTAGGGGTAAAATAAGTATTTAAAAATATTATTAAAGTGGTGAAATAGCTTAACACATAGGAGCTTGGGAGAAGCTGCTCTCAGTATTCTCCTTATGGGTAGCCTTCCTCTAGTGCTTATGGGTAAGCACTTACCCATAAGCATTATCAACATATATTTAATTTAAAAAAGTGCTTACATGAGCTATAAGTAGCAATAAGTACTTATAAAAGCTGGACCAAACGCAGCCTTCGACATGGATGGTATAGACACGAACCTCCTTGTCACCCTTACTAAGTACATGGTGAAGGAGATCGGCCATGAGTCCTAGCCACCACTGCTTCCTACCATTAACCCACGTAACTACGACAACAATCTGAAGATTCAAAGGATGGTGTAATTTACCTCCATTTCAGTTGCCTATTGCAAAACCGAATAAGAAGAAGACACTAATACAATCTCACTTCATGCTTTCGCATCTCTATAAATAATAATAATATATTAATGTATATGTGTATATATATTTTGTAGAATAACGAGGTTTAGAAGATGATATAATTTAAAACGAATTGTAGGTGATAATATCTCTTGAAAAAGAATTATTTGATTTAAAATAAACAGAAGATCGAGACATGTCATGGCAGCACATACAATCGAATCCTTTATTGTTTGATTACATATATTTTATTTATGTTGGGACTAGATATTATAAATTCTAAGAGTCTAAGACTCTATGAGCTCTTCTTTCTGTATTGTTTTGAGAGTTTGTTTATGTTGGTTGTAAGAAAAGATACCCTCAAGGTGAAAAGAGGGAGAGGACAGTTCAGTAGTGAATATGAGGAGGGTGTGCCTTGGGATGAGAATAGTCTAAGAAAAACCCTGGTTGCTCTATGTGTTTCTCATGAGGCACCCTCCAAGGAACCGAAACAGGAAGGGGACCAATTTGAGCACCACCCGAAATTATTCCTTTGTTGTTTTCGACTTTCTTCAGAGGAACCTTTGTGGAGTTTGGTTTTTCACTACTTGCACCACTTGGACTCTCACTATTGCTTTCTCCTTTTTCAAATCCATGATTTTTTTTGTCGATTTTCTTAGACAATAAGGATCTGATCTTCTCTACAACCTGCAAACAGTAGTTCTTTATGAGCAACTACAAAATGATAATTTAAAATGTAAAGAAATCTATAGAATGGATAAACATTTTAATTTGCACCACCTTTACGGAATGGTGCACTTCTCTTCTTGATAGCTCACTGATGACGCCAAGACAGCGAGCATTGCATGCATGCAAGGAAAGACAGAGAATGAAAAAGAGCAGACAAGATGTGCTTGACATGTTGATGAAGATGAACTTTAAGGCTGAATATAGGGATTCTTAGTCTTTCTTTCTATTTGTTGTGTGTCGGTGAGTAGTGTATAAAAGAGATAAGTTCTTTTCTCTTGTATTTAATTCATTGTATATAGATACATTGATACATTTATAGATTTTATGTAACAACATGAACCGCCAATTTGTAACGTGTACAGTGATAAATGGTGGCAGGTTTGCTTGTCTCAACAGAGAAACTAATTTCTATTTCTAACAAGCCCAACAGAGAAACTAATCATTGTTTCTAACAAGCCCCAAGTGATGATCTCATAAAAGATGAAATGGTGCAGATGAGAGGGGCACTTATGAAAACATTTCGTCTGGGGCATGATGGTTGGAGCATCGGCTGCAGCGTGCGCTGGTGCTCGTTGTTAAGAAAGAAAGATAAACAAGATGAATAAGAAATCAATAACACATAAGACACTATTCTCCAATGCTCATAAAGAAATGTGTTATAAAGAGTCCAACCGGTCATAGTGGTGACTCGATCATCAAAAATTCCCAAAAGCCTCAGTAACATCAGTCTCCACATACCAACAGAAGCTGAACATGTCATTAGCTTCTCAATTGTGACCACCTTGGTCAACATGTATGCATGCACCACAAATATTTTTTTTTTGATTTATTGCAGGGGATGAAGTCCGCCGGTAATGCATCATAATCTGCTTGAAATACAGTATGGACGGAGTAATGATCCACCGATAATACTGTAGTTACTAATGCTTTGGCGACTTTGTTAACGGTGGCAATTCATTGTCGTCGGGAAAAATAATTTATACCCGACAGGCTAAGATCCACTAGGCATATTTTAAAAAAAAAATTTATTAGCAACCAAAACTATTAAAGCCGGACAATGGTCCGCAGGGAAAACGATAGCAATAATATTAACGGTGCACGTTTTTTCGCTGATAATATGCCATCAAAAATATTAACCCGTCGCGAATAATGCAGGACTATACCAACATAAATTATGGCTGGTGGATTGTGTTCTCCGGTATTATATATACATTAACTGGTCGATTTCCAAACAATTGTCTCATTGACCATACAATTACCTTATCATAATACAAAACATTAACTAAGAATGTAAAAATAAAAATTATATAAGCAAGGAAAAAACAAAAACAAAAAACAAGTAGAATCATAATGACGTTGAAACAATAAAGTGTCAACATTTATCACCTAAATAATAAAAAGAAACATTTTTCAGCACAGAGACTTAACTATATAATTCCATTTAGCTTAACATACTAAATTGCTAAACTTAAAATCACCAGATACAATCAAAGCTCAAAAGGGTTATAGAAAGTGGTCAGCATTGCAAAAACAAATATATGATACAACATCATTTAATAATTCCAACCCATATCTTATTGCATTTGAGATGAAACAGAGGTATGAGATTACAAAAACAACCAGTTAATATCAAAATAGAAGTTCAATAAGACATAAATCTATAAGGAACTCGTGAACTTTCTCAAGGGCATTTGTTGCTTGGATAATAGGAATAGCGTTTCAAAAAAGCATACCTTGAACAATTAACAGAATCTTGAATTTTTGGGTGATAACTTCGAGCAAAAACAGTTTCACTTATAGCAAAAAATTTCCCAACCACATGTTTGACAATGCTTTTCAGTCAAGAAGCTTGTACATTCAAGAAACACAAAACATCCGTTTGCTTGAGACTCCATTAACAAGCTACCTACTCCAGGACTATTCACCAGATGGCTGTCCAAGGGAACCAGAATCAGTGGGTACCATTTCCAAACACTCCTCTACAGTCCAGTATACTGAATGATGGATGAATAGAAATTAGTACCAGAACTGAAAAAATGGCACAAGTAGTACGGTTGTAAACTGCCACGCAGTGCTCACACAAGATGAGCTATGAACCACCATCCATTGACACATAAATAGAAGAACTGCTTGATGAAATTCTGAGGTTGGATTACACCAACCATCTAATCAAAATAATCTTTTCTTGAGGTTTCGCAAATGTACTTTTGAAAGTAAGAGGAATCTCAAAAGTTACATATGTGGGGATTGAGGGAGAATGAAGAGAGTTTATTTTTTTTGTGGTTAACAATGGTTGGGTGTATGAAACTCTACTCAACTCCTAGATATGCGCTAATTCCTTATCTACTAAGGACTAGGACAAGCTTCTTTTCCACTAAGGATTAAGAGGGTGAACCCAAAAAATGTAGCTCATAAGCCTAATATGGACACATCAAACCCGGGTGGACCGAAATCCAAATGGGTCCACCCACGATATCCAACAAAGTTATTAAACCTCAATTTGATATGAAGTACAGGATCAGTTACAACCTTTTTACATCTATAAATTTTGAGAAACATTACCAGTTTTAAATTGGGAGTCGTGGAACAAATGCTTTAAAACTGACGATTATTTCAAAAAATTTGGACCGAGTCATCGGATAGGTGGTTCTACTATTTAACTCGCCCTAAAAACCAGGGTTGGTTAACCAGCTGGTCCTAGAAAAATCGGTCGAGTAACTAATAAAAGTCACTCGAGTTTTCTTTTCACTCGGTCACAGACTAAATTAAACTTTTAAGTAATCTCTAATTTCACACTTTAACATTTATCTATAAAAGCATGTTTTCTTTTAAAAATAGCCATATTTAATCAGTCTAATCATACGACTCTCTATATTCTTAACATTAAAACATCTAGACCTCCATAGCAACAAGGATTTCTAAAAAAAAGCCCAAATCGGTTCGAGATCCTTGTGTGTCTATGATCTTGAGGCTTAAACCTTTAATAGATTTGAAAATCTCAAGAGTTAATCAGAAAATAAATTAAGCATGGTGGGACTTCAATAGCAATAACATTATAGTTTTTACTTTTTTTTATAAGTATAGATCTTTTGGGTTAGTTTTCAGTCATAACAGATTGTTATTATAATTCATAACAGGTTGTTCCTAAATTATTCAAATATATCATCAATTTGTGTTCGACTTTTCTGCATTTCTATGGTTTTTCTCAAATTTTTCATATTTTTTATTTTATTATATTTTTAAAATATTAATATATTTTTCACTGATCAATTGGTAACTGGGGCCGAGTTACCGAGTTATTGCGATAGGTTGCCTTCCGAGTTAGCGGCGTTATCCAGGTTTTTAAACATTGTGTAGAACATCCCTGTAACTAACCGACTAGTTAAGGTTATTAAGTTCAATACTCCTAAATGATATGGTGATAGTTAAGGTGTCTAGAAAATGCAAGATCATTTACAATTGTAAAGTGATCAAGCTATTGACGTTCCAAAAATAAAAAAATAAAAAAAATGAGTCCCTATAAGTCAAAAACATGACTCTCACCCCATATCCACATTGGAGTGGTAGTAAATACATTGCCAAAATAATTGAAAGTACTGAGATATTTGCTAACTTGGAAAATAATAAAAAATAAAGTAGCTACATCTCATAACAATCAAAAACTAAGGCAATTAAAACAAAACAACAGAAAGAAAATACTATAGTTCTCATGCTAATCTAACTCCTAAACAAAATAAAGCCTAGCTATAGCTAATAAGATACTTTGGCATGCAAGCCAATAAAAACAAAAAAATCTCTCATATAAATCCTAAGCTTCTTCTTCGATAAATTCAGTAGTTCCTTCAAAGCAAGGGTCCAAAGCAGGGTCTCCATAATCCAAGTACTCCTCCTCTAATGTGCCTGAAATATGTTGCTTGAAAGCGTAAGCTACACTTAGCCAGTAAGTAATCAAATCGAACATGGTTTATAATTTGAAGTATGGCCAAGGCCACTCTTCAATGGTAGTCCATAAATTTCCAGAAAACATAAGTATCAATAACATGAACAGATCAATAAATCATGGTACATGTAATATGCGTATGCTGAACAAGAATACTCAAGTCTTACTATGTGCATATTGTGTACAGATAATAATCACCAAGTGTTATCTAACATGCAATCTAAGTGTTGTGCAATTAGTTAAATTAAACTGTTATCATGAAAATATATATTGGTACCCACAAGATCGATCATTCCTTAAGGAACATGTCTTCTCGAACCATCCCCCCCTATACGGGGCCATTCTCAACTTAAGATATTCCATGTGCGCATCATAGTTCTAAGGGGCTTCGACCTAGAGGGCACAATTCCCTCATTTATTTGTGATCAAGGGCAATAATTCCAAAGAATTCCATATGAAAATTCCTCAGGGAATTGTATATATAAGCAAGCAATAGGAACACTCCTTTAAATAATAGTCCATAAGACCAAATAGTTCCGAAGGATCCATAGGTATATTGGGGTAGCAACTCCATAAATATAATAATTGTGCACAAGTCTCCTCACCTACTGTGATTTCCAGATCACAGCAATCTCTTAAAGTCCTTAAAAATCCAACAGTATGGATTTACATGTAAAGGGTGTAGACCTATATACCAAATTCATGGTCTTCAGGCATATGAAGTGTAAGTGATAGAGTGCACGTTAACAAAGCATGCAATTGATGTATACAGTGTGTAATAAGTTTACCTAGCATGCTGGACGAGTTAAAAACATATAAAATCAATCATATCAAAATATCATGTTCTAACCAGTATGAAAAATATTCCAAATAGGGTATAAGTATTTGAAACATGTATAATCAAGCATTATTAACATCATAATTGGTCCAACGAGATCAAAATACACATGCTCACAAAAATACAATAAAATTGGATCAACTTTGTAGATTTCGGGGCGCTTAGGGGTTGCCGGTGTGCTTTCGGCGAGTGCTCGCGCGTTGGTCGACGCGCCTAGTGGTCGCCGAGGGTTCCTTTATGAAATTTTTGGTTTTCTAGGTTTGATCATAAAGCTTGGTTCGGCGCATTCTCGGCTCGCCGAGAATCCGCTCGGTGTTTTTCTAGGGGCTTAACAACTTGTCTGTTACGCTCGACAGGCTCACGACTCGCCTTGTTCTGGCTCGATGTGTTTTCCAGGAAGTCAATGGTCATAAGAGGACGCTCGGCACATTCTCGGCTTGCCGAGGACTCGCCGAGTGTTCTTCTGGGCTGGTTCGGCGTGTGCTCGGCTCACCGTGTATTCGCCAAACTGCAAGTTCTAAGCAGTTTTTTAAGAATTCTAAAGTTTCTACAAGTCAATTCAATTTTCTTTCTTAAGTAACCTTCCTTTATCTTGGATTCCGCACAAAACCCAATAAAGCATGTTAGGAAAACACGAGTAAATAATAAGTAATCAATTGCTTGATAAATTTCAGCCAATTGAGGGTTTTGACTGTCATCATTGCTTGTAGTTGGTATACTGGTATCTACACTAGCACCTCTTATTCTTCCAGCCATTGTAATCTGCTGAGTACCTTGAGAAAGAGAAGACAACATCCAATTTGTTATGGAATATTATCCTACTTGTCAGTATTTCATATTGCATGCAGAAAACTTTTAAAACAACAACACCTTGAAAACTTTTGGAATCGATTAAAAACAAAAAACACTTAGGCTTCTGATACCAACTTTGTCACATCCCAAACTTAAGAGTTCTTAAATGAGTCCCGATAAGTCAGAAATATGACTCTCACTCCATATCCACATGGGAGTGGTAGTCAATACATGGCCAAAATAATTGAAAGTACTGAAATATTTTTTATCTTGGAAAATAATCAAAAATAAAGTAATTACATCTCATAACAATCAAAAACTAAGGGAATTAAAATAAAAAAACGGAAAGAAAATACTATAGTTCTCATGCTAATCTAATTCCTAAACAAAATAAAGCCTAACTATGGCTAATAAGATACTTTGGCATGCAAGCCTATAAAAACAAAGAAAATCTCTAATATAAGTTTCTTCTTTGATAAATTTAGTGGTTCTTTCAAAGCAAGGGTCCAAAGCATGGTCTCCATAATCCAAGTACTCCATGTCTAAAGTGCCTGAAATATGTTGCTTGAAAGCATAAGCTACACTTAGCTAGTAAATAATCAAATCGAACATGATTTATTGAAGTAGGGCCAAGGCCACTCTTCAATGGTGGTCCATAAATTTCCAGAAAACATAAGTATCAATAATATGAACAGATCAATAAATCATGGTATATGAAATATGCATATGCTGAACAAGAATAGTCGAGTCTTACTATGTACATATTGTGTACAGATAATAATCACCAAGTGTGATCTAACATGCAATCTAAGTCATGTGCAATTAGTTAAATTAAACTGTTATCGTGAATACATATAGGTTCCCACAAGATCGATCATTCCTTGGGCAAGATGTCTTCTCGAACCATTCTCCTCCCCCTCGCAATACAGGGACATTCTCATGTTAAGATATTTCATGTGTGCATCATTCTTCTAAGAGGCTTCGACCTAAATGGCACAATTCCCCCACTCATTTGTGATCAAGGGTAATAATTCCAAAGAATTCAATATGAAAATTCCTCAGGGAGTTGTATATATAAGCAAGCAACAGGAACACTCCTTTAAATAATAGTCCATTTGACCAAATAGTCCCGAAGGATCCATAGGTATATTAGGATAGCGACTCCCTCAACTCCATAAATATAATAATTGTGCATAAGTCTCCTCACCTACTGTGATTTCCAGATCACAACAATCTCTTAAAGCCTTTAAAAATACAGTAGTATGGATTTACATGTAAAGGGTGTGGACCTATAGACCAAATTCATGGTCTTAAGGCATATGAAATGCAAGTGATAGAGTGCACGTTAACTAAGCATGCAATTGATGTGTACAGTGTGTAATAAGTCTACCTAGCATGCTAGACATGTTAAAAACATACAAAATCAATCATATCAAAATATCATGTTCTAACCAGTATGAAAATAGTCCAAATAAGGTATAAGTAATTGAAACATGCATAATCAAGCATAATTAACATCAGAATTGGTTTAATGAGATCCAAATATACATGTTCACAAAAATACAATCAAAATTGGCTCAACTTTGCAGATTTCGGCGAGCCTAGGGGTCGCCGGTGTGATTCCGGCGAGTGCTCACGCATTTGTTGGTGTGCCTAGTGGTCGCCGAGGGTTCCTTGATGAAATTTTTGGTTTTCTGGGTTTGGTCATAAAGCTTGGTTCGGCGCATTCTCAGCTCGCCGAGAATCCACTCGATGTGTTTTTCAAGGGATTAAAAACTTGTCAGTTACGCTTGGCAGGCTCACGGCTCGCCGAGTTCTGGCTCAGTGTGTTTTTTAGGGAGTCAATGGCCATAAGAGAATGCTCGGCGCATTCTCGGCTTGCCTAGTGTTCTTTTGTGCTGGTTCAGCATGTGCTCAGCTTGTCGAGTACTTCCTAAACTGCAGGTTCTTGTCAGTTTTTCCCGAATTCTTAAGTTTCTACAAGTCAATTCAATTTTCTTCCATAAGTAACCTTCCTTTATCTTGGATTCAGCACAAAACCCAATAAAATATGTTAGGAAAAGACAAGTAAATAATAAGTAGTTTATTTATTGATACGAATCATTAGTTATTCTCATTGTCTTCTTTATCTCTTTTTTTTTTTTTCTGGTGCCACCTCACTCGCGGGGATCCAGCTTCCAGTGCCCGTACCCATCCTGATAGGTTTGGATTTTGGTATTGACCCTCATTCATATTTTTTCACTTCCTTAGGCGTGCGCCTACGTAGTGACATCATGCTGACGCCATGCGATTTGTTTTACTCACTTCCTTAGGCGTGCGCCTACGCAGTGACATCGTGCTAACGTTATTTTTTTTCAATTGCGATTTTTGTTTTTGCTCTTGACGCCCCTATTTGTATTTATAAGTCTAATAAATATCTTTCTTCTCTTCTCTTTTTTTTTTTAGCGTTACATCTTTATGGCAAAGCAGAAGGATCATCTCAGGTCGGCTCCCTTGTAGGATTTGAATGAGGACGGTGCTTTGGTAGTTCTTGTCGTAGGCACCCAAAAATAAATCCTTACTCTTGGATTTACGAATATTTATAGTAGTGTGAGTAAAAGGGTCGAACCCACAGGGAAGTGCCTATCTTATTTTTATGTCACTTTGAAGTAAAAAGGGGGAATTTTATAGTTAATGAAATTACTGAAAAGAAAACTGAAATTTATAATAAAGGATTTAATCAAGAAAAAAAAACCTTGGTTGTAGTCAACATCCAGCATTGGAGATTCACAACTGATCATTGATTCAAATTTATCAATTACTTCTTTAATATCCACTGTGGAATTATTTCCAGTCTCTTCTTCTTATTAACTAATTAGAAACAAGCGATCTAGTTAATCCTAACCATTAAACAACCTAAA
>JAUPMG010253098.1:0-21651 GCA_031762675.1 Pachysandra terminalis | reverse complement strand
TTCATAACCCTGAAACGACAGTGAGTAAAGAGACTGAAAGAGAAAGAGAAATCTTCAAAACCTGTGAGGTTTTATTGTTCTGTGATTGCATTCAATCCCCTTCCTCAGTTATTGCAAACCTTTCCTTTCTTTCTACCCCTTTCTCCTTGTCTTTTCCGCAGGTCAAAGATTGACAAGGAACGCTCTTGACAGAACGGCTGCGCGACAGTTTAGGCTATCTTGAGACAGATTTCTTACCTTATTCTCTGATTGATGATTGTAATTAGTCCCTCTTAATACATTTTATCCTTTTACAAATCCGTCATCACCAATATCATATCACTCATTTCATATGATTCCTATGCCTTTTCTGCAAATTTCCAGCACCTTGGATCACCCATCAATCCTCTTCTAGCAGCCTTTCCTCTTCCTTTTGATCTCCTCTTCTCTCTTTCTCTTCCTCTTCTCTCTTTCTTTCTCTTCTCTTCTTTTTCTATCTTTCTCTACAGCAAAACCCCAACTTCAGATCTGGTTTTCCTTCCTCTTTCGTCCTTTGGTCTTATGTTACCAGCAAGGGAATGGAATTGGTTATAGGAAACCTTCCCATAACTCCCATGTATTCTATTTGGAAGGTGGAGGGGATTATGAATCCCTTCCATCTCTATCCAATCCTAAAAATCAAATTTATTGAACTACTCAAAACTAACCCTAATGATTGGGTCATTTGAAAACCCCAATCTTAATGTCTCACACTTCAATCTCTAATCCCTAATCTCCAGGAAATCCCAAATTACTTAAGCGCCTCCAAATATTTATTATAGTCACACATAGGTCCCTATGATTTGTTATAATTGCGAATACCTCGCATTTCAGTTAAATAGCCATAGAGCCTTACATAACCTTTCACAGAAGGTTTTTATTATTAATTATAATTAATGCCTATTAATTATAATTTAAGGACATGGGTCGCTACATGATCTCAACGCATTCCCTCGGTCGGAAGGTGTTCCCTTCTCTGGTGGTGGAGCCTCTGTTTCCGGGCCAACATGTTAATCGATACCCCTTTTGGTAATGGGTTGGCGTCCACTTCCATCCCTTCCTTTCCTTTTTCTGGGAATTTGAGCATTCCCTTGTCAATATTTTCCTGCACAATATTACGGAAAGCGAAGCAGTTAGTGGTCGAATGGGATTTCGAGCCAAGCCATTTGCAGAAATCTCCCTTCTTCATTTCTTCAGGTGACGGGAGTTTATGAACATCTATGAGTGTTAAAAATCCATCTCGTAGGAGGTGGTCAAAGATCTCATCACTCTTGGATATGTCATACACATATCTCCCGGTGTCATCATTTTGAAACCTTGGCCAGGTGTCTATTTGTCCCTTCTTTTTCAGGATGAACACACCATTGGTTTTTTGGCTACAATTTCGGCCATATCTATCTCATAGTTTGGATCCTCGTAATAAGTTATCAGATTAATTAAATCAACAAATCAACTATAAAATAATATGCTCTGAGGGAATCGGCAGACTAACCGGTGTACTGGTTCGCTCGGTAGACCGGACATAATCAAATTAAATATACATAGAGGAATTCAGCAGAGTAACCGATATACTAGTTCACTCGGTAGACCAAACAGAATCCAATTTTAGTTCACAGGGGGATCGGCAGGGTATCCGGCACACCAGGAGTTTGCTGATCTGCCCCAAGGTTCCGGCATGTAGGACATCTAACGATCTGCTCAGATCAGTCAATTTCAATGATTTCTATAATTTTAAATAGTAATTAGCACAAAAGTTGTTCTAACACACATTAATATTTAAATCCGAACAAAACCCAAATTATAACTTGATTAAAAACTTATCCTCCCACCTTGTATTATGCATGGTGTTCGAAATCCAAAATTTAGAGACTTTTATCATGTTTTCCACTAAAAGAGTAAAGAAATAGAAAAGAGTGCTATGTCATACTCAATGAATATGCCATCTCACCTAAGTCAAATCGAAAGTAAAGTTTAACCGAATACTTACCTCGAAATTTGAGTTGGAATTGAGATAGATGCCTGCTTCTTCTTCTTCTTCTTCTTCTTCTTCTTCTTCCTTGTTCTGCAATCCTTCTCCTCCAAGCTCCAGAATTCTTCCTCTTCTTCTTCTTTATGAGTTATTAATTCATACGTCCAGGTCTCTTATATAGCTTTTTATGTTGTTTCCTTATTAATCTATCATTCTTATTCTTATTGGATTAGGATTAGGTTTTTACCTTTAGGTTAGATTAGAGAAATCCTAGCCTTTAAATTAAAGAGTCCTAGTTCTAGTTGAACTCACTGTTATCTTGTTTTATTAGTTCTATTTGGTTTTAAACTTTTTCTTTTAATCTTTGTTATTACTTTTGTTTAAGTGTTCCTACGAAATCTTAGCCACACGTTATGACTTAGAGAGTTATGATTGTGTGCGATGCACTTTAGTTTCCTATAGTAACCCACCAATCACAATCAGTCAAAGTCAACCTGTAGCTAATTTACTAAAATTTTAAATTAACCCTTATTTTCTAATATATTACGCATTGATCCTTATAATAAGTTGGGTTATTACAACATGTTTGTGTGTTGTTGTTGGTTTATCTATTACTGGTTCTTACTGGTACCTTTGTTTTTGTACCCCTTTCTCCTGTTGGAATGCTGCTGGTGTCTGTGTTGTATCTGTTTTGGCTGTGTTATCTGGTGTTACCGACTTGTTGCTGCTATCTGCTGGTCCATTCTTTTGAGCTGTGTTGTTGGCTTTTGCTGTTTTTTTTTTTTTTTTTTGGGATGGTAAGTAGGATATGTATTAAAAAGGGGTGAAAATAAAATTGTACAAAGCAACCTCTAGTTGCAAGTTACCCAAGTATGGTAACACCATAAATCTGAAAACAGAAAAAATGGCTAGTGAGTAGCCAGTACTGCACAAGGTTTTAAAGACCGGAACCGGTCGCCAGACCGATCTTGTCCGGTTCCAGTCTGGACCGCCGGTCCGGATCCTGTACAGAAAGAAAAAAAAAATTGAAAAAAATTTCAGATCGGCGCAGGACCGGTCGCTGGACTGTCGGACCGGCGGTACAAAAAATTGAAAAAAATTTCAGACCGGCGCAGGACCGGTCGCTGGACTGTCGGACTGGCTGTATCGGTCGCCGGACCGCCGGTCCATGACCCAGCGATACTTCCTTTGTATCGCGGGTTGGAACCGGACTGGCCGGTACGGACCGGTATCGCCTGATCCTTGAAACCATGGTACAGCAGCAAAACATTACACAAAAAGGAAAACTAAAACCAGTAACCCAGGCTACTGGAGATGTTGCAGTAGATGTTTCCCTTGTGAATAGCAGAGAGTTCCACTTCTTTAGTTATCAGCTGGAGAGTCTGCTCTTGAGGGGTGCACTCATTCTTGAAGACTCTTCTGTTTCTTTCAAGCCAAAGGTAGCAGATAGTAGCATTAAAGGCAAGCTTCTTAAAGTATGATAGTTGATCATTTCCAATGAGATTAATCGCACACCAATCCAATTCAGCAGCCCAGTCCAAAATGTTCCTGTTTATACCAGATTTCTCAAGCATATGACCCCAAACCCAGTGTCAGTAAGGGCATTCGAAAAGTAAATGCTGAACAGATTCTATAGCAGAATTGCAGAAGCAGCAAGACACTTGGGGGATGATGCCCCATCTCATCACTTTTTCTTGGGTTAGGAAACCATTCTTGATTGCCAGCCAACTTATGAAACTTTGTTTCGGGATATTACCTTTAAACTAAGTGAGCCTAGATGAAGGGAGAGTAGGGTTGATGTTTCTAATAGCAGACCAAGATTCTTTCAAGCTGAATTGGTTCTTCTTGGAAGGAAGCCAAAGAACACTGTCATTTGAATCACCATTATTCAACAAAGGGAGTTTGTTCCAGATAATACAGAAGATCTGTAGCGAAGGAGGGGGAGACCATTCAGTACTATCTCTTGATCTAGGATGTGCTAATATGTGCCTCTGTTGTTGCCTCTTGCTGCTGTTGCTATCTTTCTTGGTGTGAAGAAAATGCTACACTATGGTTTTGGTTGTGTTGAAGTGTGGTGCTGTTGTTCTTTGATGTTGATCTGCTGATGGACTGTACTATTGTTATTTCCTTATTGTTGACTATGATTGTTTGGTTGTCAATCCAGGCTGTTAGTCTATCTTGGTGATTAGGATTTTCTATTTTGTTTGTCCTCACTCTTTGGGACTCGTAAAGCTACATTGTACATCTTTTTCTAAATACAAAATGGAAACTTACCTTCCAAAAAGAAATCTGGGTAGAGGATACTTATTCTTCACTGTGACCCAATTCAACTATTTGTAGTCAATACAAAGCTTTAGAGATTCGCCTTTCTTCTTTACAAACAAGACTGGTGCTCCCCAAGGTGATGAGCTAGGTCTGATAAAACCTATGTTGAGTAATTCATCTAGTTGAACCTTCAACTCCAGTTCTGTAGGTGCCATGTGATACATGGGTAGCGCAATAGGATAAGCACCCGACACAAGGTCTATACAAGATTCCACTTCTCTTCTTGGAGGAAATTTAGGAATGTCTTGGAAAATGTCTTCAAATTGACAAACAATAGAAATCTAGTCAACTCTCCTCTCCTTTCCGTGAAGCCCAACTCTCTCTCTCTCTCTCTCTCTTTCTCTTCTCTTCCTTGCCCCCCTTCTCTTCGTTCTTTTTTTCATATAAGTTGCAATAGTCTGGCAACTCTGCAATTGCCGTTTGCCAACCCCCCCTCTCTCTCCTAGATTCTCCTCTTCCTCCTATTGCGCTGACTACCCCCCCTTTTTTTGCTTATTCTTTTTTCTGAATTTAATTTCTAAGTCTAAATATTTGATCTGAGTTTTGAAATTATTAATTATGTTACAATTATCAAAAAATTTATTAATCATGTTTCCAACTGTCTGAATTATGAAATTATTACTTCTGAATTATAAATTATTAAATTCCATTTCAATATTCGCATACTCCATTTCTATAAATGATATACATGGTATTTATTTATTATAGCTCTTTTTATTTTTAGAAAAAATTTCGCCTAGGCGATGGCCAGGTCTACCGCTTGGGCTCGCCTAGGCGTTTTGGTAACCTTGAGCATCGCCTAGATCCTCAGAAAGACGAGTAGTCGCCTAGGCACTCGTCTTTAACAACATTGATACTTACCATAGATCACTGCATATGTTGTAACTGGCCCATTCCCAATTTATGCATTATGTATAAAGTGGAGGAAAAATCATTTAACCATTTCTTAATTCATTGCCAAGTTGCTTCAAGAATCTGGTACACAATTTTACTGAAGCTTGGAATGCAGTGGGTGATGCACAAAACTGTTTAAGGAATGTAAACAAAGATGGGTGATAAGGATGAGCGTTAACAGAATGAAACTGCTATGGAGAATGTGTCCATTTGCTATATGGTGATGCATTTGGAAGGAGAGAAACTCTAGGACATTTGAGGACTAGAAACATCTGTTGGATATCATCATTAAGAAGATCTTTAAGACGCTGTACAACTGGGCAACAAGTGAAAAGGATCTTATTGTGGATTACTTGATAGTATATAGTATGTCTGCACATACTGTTTTCTGCTGTAATTGTCATATTTTAGACTGGTAATCAGTACACACTTCGTGTACTCGTTCTACTTTCTTAATTTACTTATACATGATATAAATCCATTAACTGATAAAAAATTGAAAGCAACACAAATAATGACTCCATCCTCAGGTGAAATTTCTCAAGGATTTTCTCCTTTGGGTACAAAGAAGAAATCACAGTTTCAGTTGCTGTGATTACTAAATGTGTGTGTGTGTGTGTGTATATATATATCATTATTTAATTCTATTTCCTCCTCTCCTCTACTTCATCATGCTTCAATTGTTACAACACATAAATGTGCTTAATTGATGTTTCATTTAATCAATTTCATGGTTCTCATTCTCTTCTTTTCTTTTTCTTGTCCATCTATGCTATTTTTATATTTATCAAAATGAAATTAGTGTTATATGTAGGTCCTTGCTTGTGGAGCTTACACCTCGTGGTGTGAGGCACATTCAGCCACAAAACAGGTTGCCTCTTGCTTTTATTTTCTAAAATCGCAGTCACTAAGTTCTCTTAAGAGAGCTGTCATTTTGGTGCTCTGTGTGTGTATTATGAACTGATAGCGAATCCTGCAGGTTAATTAAGAGTACGCGTTTAACTTTTTAAAATCGCAATCTCATATCAATACCAATAACATGAGTTTGATAGTTATTTAATATTCTTAAATAAAACTACAGCAATGCTACTCCATTACCTACTATATTTATTGTGAATTTTTGCACAAACCTGGCATGTGGATTCACTGCAGAAGCAAGCTTAAAAATAAGTTATATCCAAATCAAACTTCAAAAAGGAAAAATGAGTAATGCTGGTTGCCAAAGGTTTATAAAGCAACAAATAACTTTAAATTATTTTGAGAGAAACTGTGTTCATATTGTTGATTTAATTTACTGATATTAATTTTCTTTTGCAATTTATTTATTTTTTTTAAATGTTGCAGTATTATGGTGCTTATGCTTGTCTTAACTGATATTTATTGATTCTTTTTGTGTCTGTGTATGTGTGTTTTTTTTCCAGATTGAAACTGCAGCGGATTCGGGCATCCTTTTCAAAACCCATCCCAATATCAACAAAGAGTTATTTTCCAATGAAAATCTTCTGGGCCTGAAGGATCCTAACAGGCCATTTCCCACCGGTCAAGCAGGTGATGCAGCAGGCGTTGGCCTTTTGAAGTGGAGGATGCAGAGTGTGGACGAGTCGGTCGTGCCATTGACCAGTGGGTTCTTGTTTTATTATGTTAATTCATCTTGTATTTGATTATAGTCATTTATCGATCGATTTGTTTATTTGCAGTTAACTGCTGGCCATCTGTTTCTGGAAATGAAACTTATGTCAGCATTGAATATGAAGCTTCATCAATGTTTGACCTGCAAAATGTCATAATATCAGTACCTCTTCCTGCACTTCGTGAGACACCAAGTGTAAGGCAGATTGATGGGGAATGGAGGTGAGTGATTTGAATTCTTTTCTTTTCCAAACTGTTAGGAAAGTTCATTAATGGTTTAAGGATATCATTTCTTTTTTACAAAGGCTTAAAAGTAAGTTAAACGGTAGTATATTTTAGGCGTAACCTATTCTGGTCTGCGTTACAAGGTTTAGTTGTTTGGTGAGACATGGTTTTTCTGCCCTGTGGAGTGAAGGTGTAGCCTGTCCAAACCATCTTCCACAGGGGATCATCTAGATAAGCCATGTGGACAATATTTCATCCCACATAAGCCTAAGCCCATTGTTCAATCTGCTGAAATTCCGCTATTTCCATTGCCTCTGACACAAAATATGAAGGGCAATCATTGATTTCCCTTTTTTCCACCACCTCGTCAGCATTTTGCGAAATGTCGTTCCATGCCAAAATTTTGCCACCATGGTGGAAGTTTCGCGAAGTTTACTGAATTTCGCCCTATAAAAGAACATGTCGAAAGAAATGTTGCCATATTTCGGCAACTTCTCTATTTCTCGATTGCCCTCCCTTCTTCAGGCCTAAACACCTTACAAAACCCATTTTTCTCATTACCAAAAAAAAAAACCCATTTTTCTTATTTTTAACCTCATAAGCCTATCCAAATTATGTAAAATTAATATTTGTTATTGTAATTATCTGATCTATGAACAGGTGTTGTTACTTTATTTTTTTTAGTGAAAAATAATATTTAGTTAACATTTTAGTTTAAAAAATTAGTTAAAATATAAACAGTTATAGAAAAAATCAATTTTATTGTGAATAAAGAATATAAACCTAATTAGAAAATTGGGTAAATTACTGAAACCTGCCTTGAGGTATGCGTCAATTATAGAGACGTCCCTTCACCTTTCTGAATAACTTCCCCCTTATTAGAAGTCATCTATTAGTAAAAGTAACGTTCTATTATTGTTTTACTTGAATACTCTCATTTTCTTCTAACTACCATAAAACTCATAGAGGGCTAATATTGTTTAAAAGGGTGTAAATATGTGCTGACATCAGCACTTTCATCATACAACTTGAGGGTAACGTAACGAAAAGGAGGTGAGTGTGACCTCCCTTCAAACCTGTAGGAGGACAATGTTATTTCAGAAAGGTGAAGGTAGGTCTCTGTAATTAATGAATACCTCAAGGGAGGTTTATGTAATTTAGCCTAGAAAATTTAATAATGAAAAGTTAATTAATTTGGCCAGTTGCATATTCCAGTAATTGGAAATTAATTAATTATAAAATTATTCACATCATTAGTGTCTATGCACCTCAAGTAGGATAAGTAGAAAACATTTAAAAACAATTTTGGGAGGAAATGGATGGTTTAATTCAAGAAATCCCTAGTAAGGAGAGAAAATTTATAAGTGGGGATCTAAATGATCATGTTGGGGAAGAGAGCGGAGGATATGATCTAATACATGAAGGATGGGGTTTGGACCAAGGAATGAGATGTGGGAGGCGATTCTTGAGTTCACAGTAGTTTACGCTTTTGCATTAGCAAATACTTTCTTCCAAAAGAGAGTTGAACATCTAGTAACCTTCAAAAGTGGGACAAATTTGATCCAAATTGACTTTTTCCTTCTTAGAAGAAATGAGTTAAGAACTTATAGAGATTGCAAAGTCAAGAAATCTGTAATGAGGAGAGAATACATACATAAGCGGGGATTGAAATGGTCATGTTGGGGAGGAGAGCTGAGGATCTGATAACATACATGAGGAACGGGGGTTTGGACCAAGGAGTGAGATGTGGGAGGCAATTCTTGAGTTCATAGTAGCTTACGATCTTGCATTAGCAAATACTTTCTTCCAAAAGAGAGTTGAGCATCTAGTAACCTTCAAAAGTGGAACAAATTTGATCCAAATTGACTTTTTCCTTCTTAGAAGAAATGAGTTAAGAACTTGTAGATATTGCAAAGTCATTGTGGGAGAAAGTCTTGCTTTACAACATAGGATGATGGTGATGGATTTTTGTATTAGGAGTCGGAGGAAAAAGGGAGGAAAAGAAAACACATTAAAAATGATTCAAAAATAAAATGGTGGAAATGAAAAGAAGAAAAAAATAGTGATCTTTAAAATAAATTAAGGAAAGAGGGAACATGGGTTCTAGAAATAAACCCTACATAGATGTGGGATGAAATGACCTATTGCATTAAAAGGATAGGGAAAGAGGTCTTTGGAGAATCTAGATGTAAAATTCATTCCTAAAAGGAGACTTGGTGGTGGAATGATAATGTTCAAAAAATTATTAAAGAAAAAATGTTAAAAAAGAAACTAAATAGGTAATAAGTGAAGCTAAAAAGCTGGCATATGATAACTTATATAATAAGCTAGGTACAAAAGAAGGTGAGAAATACATATATAAATTTTCAAGACTGAGAGAGAGGAAGACAAGAGATTTAGATCAAGTTAGGTGTCTTAAGGGTGAGGATTTGAGTCTTAGTAAAGAGTGAGGAGATTAAAGAAAACTGGAGAGAATACTTTCAAAAATTATTAAATGGGGAAGATACATATAGGGGTGTGGCAGGTGGAAAATGTGGTTATTGGAAAGGCAAGTGAACAATGCTATATTTGTAGAATGATGTCTCAGAAGTGAAGAGAGCATTAGCTAAGATAAAAATAAAAAAAAGGTTTTAGAATCCTATGCATAGAAGATATCTGTATATTGTGGTTTTCCAAACTATTTTATGGTATTTTAAGGACTAGAAAAATGCCAAATGCTTGGAGGAAGAGCATAATACTATCTATATATAAGAATAAGGAGATGTTCAAAATTGTACCAAGTATCGTGGAATTAAGCTTATGAGTCATGTCATGAAATTATGGGAAAGAGTAATGGAGTAAAGGTTAAGAAGAAGAACCCAGGTGTCGGAAAACCAATTTGGCTTTATGCCAGGGAGGTCTACCATTGAGGATATCGTTTTACTTAGACAAGTAACGGAGAAATTTATAGAGAAGAGAGATCTTCAAATGTTTTTATTGATCTAGAAAAAGCATATGATGATAGTCCCTAGAGATTTAATTTGGTGGGTTTTTGAGCAGGAAAATGATACCAATTAGATACATCGAGGTTATTCAAGACATGTATGAGAGAGTGGTAACTAGGGTGAGAGCCGTAGGCAGCAGGACAAATGAGTTCCCAGTAAATATAGGTTTACATCAAGCTATATCTTTTTGCTTTAATTATGGATCAATTAACTATTCATATATAAAAGGAGGTGCCTTGGTGTATGCTTTTTGCAGATGATGTAGTTTTAGTAGACCAAACTAGAGAGATAGTAAATGAACAATTAGATTTATGGAGGGAGACCTTGGAATTAAAAGGTTTTAGAATAAGTTGAACAAAGATCGAGTACATGGAATATAACTTTAGTTTAGACAATAGTAGAGGTGAAGCAACAGTAAGAATTGAGAATCAAGCGATTCCTAAAAGCAATCAATTTTGTTATTTATGATTAATTATCCATAAAGAGAGAAATACTTATGAGAAATATGCTCATAAAATTAGAATTGGTGGCTTCGGTTGAGAAATGCTTCTAGAGTGTTATGTGATCGACATGTTCCACTCAAATTAAAGGGAAAGTTATATGAACAGCCATTGGGCCTGTTATGATGTATGGATAAAAATGTTAGGCAACCATGAAGCAACATATGCATAGAATGAATGTTGCTGAGATGAGAATGTTATGGTGGATTTGTGGGAAGACTAGAAAAGATGAGGTGAGGAGTGAACATATTTGAGGTTGTTTGGCTATGTGGCTCAATTAGGAGATAAGATAAAGGAAAGTAGGCTAAGTTTGGGCATGTAAAGCGAAGATCTATGGAAGCAATTGTGAGAAGGTGTAAATGAGAAATCATTGAAGGTTTTAAGAGAGGGAGCATAAGACCTAAAAGAACTTCGGGATTTGCATACTCATAATTGACTGAATATATGAGTTTTGATAGATTGAGATGGAGTAACAGGATTCTTCTTGCGGACCCCAAACTAGTTGGGATAAGGCATATGATGATGAAGTTTTAAAAAATTATTTAGAAATAAAAAATGTTTGGAAAGGTAAATGGCACATTACTCATCCAAGTAGTTGGATTTTAATTAACTATATAATCATTTCTTAACATAAACAATAATAAAAGTATAAAAAATATTAAAAACTATCAAAAACTATTTAAAAATAAAAAAATGCTTGAAAATTTTAATGGTCAAGTACTCATCAAATTTGTTGACCATTAATTAACTATATAATCATTTTTTAGCTTGAAAAATAGTGAAAGAGTAAAAAATTTTAAGAATTAGTAAAAATATTTGCGGATGCATGTATCCTTGTATTTGGATAGTTGGATTCTAGCTTGAAAAATAAGAAAAAAGTAAAAAGGTATTAAGAATTATTAGAAATATTTGTGGATGTGATACATCATTGTATTTTCATAGTTGGATTCTACTGGACATTTTCTTTTAATGTTTAATGGAGTTATTTGACTTCTATTTTCATTTCAATTTTGTATCCCTTTATTCTATGTTGATGATATTTAGCTATATTGGCTAAATATATATAACACACATCCATTTTGTCATATTTTGGGTTATTTTCATCTCATTGTCTCTTACTTAGACCTATACAAAGTTTCATACTACAATTCAATCATTCAGGCATAATTTCTTTATATTTTCCCTACACTGCACACAACCATACTTTGCTTACATATGTGTGAATGACTGTATGTATTTTATTATTTTATTTTATTTTACATTTTGGGGTTTTAGCTGTCTTGTACTCATTTAGCCCCTTAAAATGTTTACAAATGTTTCAAGTCAAAAATCCAATTTTTTCCCATAATTTCCCCAAAATATTTCCTAATTAATAAAATTTTCCGCCAACTCAGTAAAATTTCGCTGACATTTCGCCGAAATTTTGCCATGCCCACATGGAAAATGGTTTGCTAAATCAAAACTTAAAACCTTGTATAAGCCCTACTCATTCTTCTGTAAACAAGTTTGTCCTGTGTAACAGTAGTTGTTGCAGTTTTAATATTTTATGTACTGTACAAGTGGATGGCGTTAGATTTAGGAGATGGCTTTTTGCCACATCGCTAGTTTTTTGGGCTTAACTTGGTATCTGAGGTGGAGTCAACTGGAGGCATGTGGACTATAGTGGGGTTTGCCAAATAAGCTGCTATGCGGGAATTCCTATCTCACCAGATTCCTAATTCCACGAGTCACCTCATTCTGTGACCCAGTTCAAGTTAACTTTAGGTACTGGGTATTTAAGACAACTTTTCTAACTGCAGGTATGACTCAAGAAGCTCCATCTTGGAGTGGTCCATACTTCTTATTGATAGCTCTAACCGCAGGTCAGCTAGACATAGTTTCTCTTCAATATTTTTCTTGATTAGTGTTTTCTTCCAAACTAATGTTTTATAGACTTTGCCTGATTAATAATGCTAATGAATATGTAATTTTTCCTATTAAATCTTTGATAGTGGATCTATGGAGTTTGTCGTACCTCCAGCAGATTCGTCTGCTTTCTTTCCCATCTCCATCAGGTTTACTGCTGCAAAGACATTCAGTGACCTCAAGGTTTGTTTATCTTTATTTACAGTTAACTGCTTTTATAGTAGGCTTCCTACTCAATTATTTTTCAAGTTGTTTCACAAGTGTGGATATTTTAGAGGCCCTATGATCTGGTAGTTGATAAAGGTAGCAGAAAATTTAATTTTTCTGTAGTAGAATGTGATCGTGCCGCTTGTTATCTGTTAGAAGGAAAGATGTAATGAAATTCTGTGCAATTTACATGTTTGCTATCCAAAACACTGATACAATACCCCTCGCTTTGCTACTGAAACCATCTGGTTGTAACGTTTTTTGTGCAGGTTCTTAATATCTTGCCACTGAGAGGTGGGCTGCCTCCGAAGTTCTCGCAGAGAACACATCTAATCACCGACAACTATCAAGTGGTGTGACCGATGGCAAAGGTGAAGGCCATACATTCTTTTTTTTTTGCTGATGGTTGGATGATTTCTCCTTTGTTTAAATGAATTCACAACATAGCAGTTTTTCTTCCTTTCTTCCAATGGACCCAATATTTTGGGAGTTTTAACTTTCCTTTCATTGTTACTCATTTGTTCTGCTAATGATCTTACTTGGGCAGCCAACAATATATATATATATATATATATATATATATATTATTTTATTTATTTTTTATTTATTTTTTCACTTTTACTATGAGATACTTTTTTTGAATTTAGTACAGTAAATTTTTGACAAATGAACTTTTAACTAGGGATCATGACCTATCAATTGATGGGATATTCCATCTGAGAAAAAGTTAAATGCGTGCTTCTAACCAGTCAGCCATGTAGCATGGGAGTGGGAGTCACTTTTTAGCCACTTGAAAAAGTTTAATGTAGGGTTGTAATGTGATTCCCATGCCACACGACTGACTGTGATCCGCTGCGGATAGTAAACTTTGTTTCTGGGTGCACATATGATCCCATTCCCTTGTAGGGGTTTTTAGCTTGGTCCAAGACTTCTGTATCTTGCATAAAATTATGGCTCCTTTGGGGTTCATTCTCAGAATGATTTTCACTGCTTGGATGGGTTTTTACTCTGGAAATGATTCTCATGGATAGAAAGTCCCTTCCCTCATTATTAAGGAAAGCATGATGTATCCCTGAATGGGAATTAGAATAAGCTTGTCATAACTGAATCACTCGTAATCCAATTTTTACCTTTTAGAAATGAACTTTCGCTATATGTAGTGGCAATAGGAAACGTGCTGTATGGTGACAAACTTTTAAATATGCTTAGTTTGACGAGCCCTTGAAACACTTTTGGAGTTATATTTTATATTATAATACGTAATTGTATTTATTAAATTATTTTTTTTTGAATAATGAGAACTTTTAATCGAATCCGGGGTTGGAAAGGTACAAAGGAGCTTCAGCAAGACGTCCAACATAAAAAAAAAAGTATAGAAAGAGGATAATAATAAATACAAAAAGAAAGCCAAGTGGAGTTGCTTGCGTTTGGAATGTTAGTAAATAGTGACTGTGTACACATGAACAAATAAGATGATCTCATAGCTATGAGTGTGACATACACTCTTTCATCTAAGATATAATCATTTATGAGTTCTCATCCACTACAATCACAATAGTCCTTAGTTTAGTTTGTGCTTTTCTCAGTCTCATCACTAGAGCATGAATCTCAGCTCTGACGGCGTTTCCTTTTCCCAAGGGACTAGGGAAGGCATGCGTGATATTCTATGAATACTCCACTAATCCTAGATAGTTTTGGGTTTCCAATCAAAGTTAAACTTAATTACCCCATCTTCGGAGGGTGTCAGCTTACGTTATGGGTATTCTTGAGAAAATCAAGTCATATGATCGTCCTCCAATCCCTGATTACATCTAAAAGGGTGTCAGCTTACGTTATGGGTATTCTTGAGAAAATCAAGTCATATGATCGTCCTCCAATCCCTGATTACATCTAAAAGCAGAAGTCCCTAAACTCTGTAAATTGCTCACCCATGATACACCCATGACCTTGACATGTTCAAATATCGCATAAGCAGAAGACGACTCCTGAAAAATCCTCCTGATCCTTTCAATTCAGATGCTTCATATGATTGTGTAGACTACTACCCTGTACAACAGTTTTCCCCAGTTTCCCAACTTTGGGAATCTCCACTGTTGTAAGAAAAACCCTGTAACGCCTTTGAAAAAGCGAAGGAAACTCCGATTAGCCTAATCAGGCAATGCCATATCTCCTGGACGAAACTATAGTGAATAAACAAATGGGGTTCAAGACTCCTTACCCTTGGAGGGATAACAGGTTTCCAAATGGAGCGGAAGGGAAAGGCGAGACCGGGATTACTCCAAGAACAGAGAGGAAAGATCTAGTAGAGAAAATTCCTCTGGGATCAAGACTCCATACTCTCTTATCTCAACAGTAGAGAAAATTCCTCCTGAAGTGAGTGACTTAATGCTGCCAATTTTGTAACATTACTCGGCCTAAGGTCCGACCTAAAATCCAGGTTCCAAACTAAACCAAAATGAGACTGTAAAGGGTGTTTTGTGAAAGAGTCACCAACGGTAGAATTTATTGAACGATGGGAACCTAAATCGGCAAGCGATCGAATCCCGTCTCTAAAAGAATTAAAGCAAAGAATAAAGCAAATAACGATTGTTGAACACGGGTCGAATCAATTTAAGAGAATAGTAGTCAAGGTGCTAAAAATTCGTGAGCACACGTTAGAGGTGCGTTTTCAGAGCCTAACCCGTTAGGAAAATTCCCCAGTCATGTTATTGAGGAATGAGCTACTATTGATAGTATTTAGGAGAAGGATAATGGTGGTTAGAAATCCATTAGGCAGTTACTAACGGTGTTAAAATGCTTACCCGGGGTAACATGGTTTGGTTACCCTAGTCTCTTAAGTGGACCAATCCAAAGGCCTGTTCATGAATTACATATTTTCCATTAGAGAACCATGACACGTCAAGGGGCTGGTGAACCTCTCGCCCCTCCATTCCTTTCATAACTAATTCCCCCGGTATGTCACGCTTATGGCGCTGCGGTATGGGCGACGGCGATCAAATGTATGAATGTAGTATAAGTCATTTGGCTTTGGAGTCATTGAAGCCTTCTCATCTCAACACTTTCAAGGTCCTCAAACTTTAGTGCTTCTGAGGTTTCTTTAGACGGAGGTACTAGTAACCTTCTACGTCACTGAGAGCCGTCTTTCCTTCTACGTCTTCGAGGGTTGTCTTTCCCTCTAGACGCAAGTTAGTGAGAGCTTTCTTGCCTTGTCTCGTTGTCAGGGATGTCTTTCCCCTAAGCGAGTAGATGAAGACTTTCTTGCCTTCTACGTTGTCGAGGGCTGTCTTTCCCTCTAGACGTATGTTGGTGAGAGCTTTCATGCCCTCTCTCGCTGTCAAGGCTGTCTTTCCCCTAGGTGAGCAGATGAAGACTTTCTTGCCTTCTACGTTGTTGAGGGCTAACTTTGCCTCTAGACGTAAGTTGGTGAGAGCTTTCATGCCCTCTTTCGCTATCAGAGCTGTCTTTCCCCTAGGCGAGCAGATGAAGACTTTATTGACTTCTACGTTGTCGAGAGTTGTCTTTCCCCTAGGCGAGCAGATGAAGAATTTCTTGCCTTCTATGTTGTCGAGGGCTGTCTTTCCCTTTAGACGTAAGTTGGTGAGAGCTTTCATGCCCTCTCTTGTTGTCAGGTCTATCTTTCCCCTAGGCGAGCAGATGAAGGCCATCTTAGCCTTAGTACCATCGCGATCGTTCAGTCTTAGTACCATCGAGGCTTAGTCTTAGTATCATCGAGACGATCTAGTCTTGATACTTTTGAGACTGTTTAACCTTAGCACTGTCAAGACCGCTCAATCTTAGTACCATTGACGCTTGGCCAACGTCATGGTGGGAGCATTGTAGAAGAATATTTTCGTAGTTTTATCTTGACAAAGTATTGTTGTTTGCGGTACCAATTTGGCGGCGGTATCAATATGGCGAATTGATCTCCCGTGGTACAAAGGATGCATGGAGGATCAACATCGAGGGTTGATCTCCCGTGGCATTAAGGATGCTTGGAGGATCAACATTGAGGGTTGGCCTCTCACAGTAGTAAGGATGCGTGGAGGATCAACATTGAGGGCTGATCTCCCGCGGTACTAAGGATGCGCGGAGGATCAACAATGAGAGTTGATCTCCCGCGGTACGAAGTTGCATGCAAGGAATGCAATGTCGCCGACATGTCGCCATTTTCGGTATGGGCGACACGACATATCGACTATAAGTCGCTTTGCGACAACATGAGCGACATCGGCAACATGGGCGACGTGTCAGCGGCATGGGCGATATGGGGGAAATTTTCAGTTTTTTTGAATTTTTTTTTAAAAATTAAAAAAAAATGTTAGACATTTGTTTTAACATTTTTTGATGTATTAAGATGTATTTAGACACTACTTAGGATTGTTTAAAACTTGGAGGCAAAACCCATAAAAAATCCCACATTTTTCCAGATTTCCCCCATATTTCCCTTTTCCCCTCATAGATATGACACTTGATTTCTAATTTTATATATCTTCTAATTGACTTACATTCACTTTTAGTGTAGCTTAATTAGATGTAGCATCTTTTTTTATAGCTTACCGACCCGACAGCCTGTAAGTTAACCCTTTCAAGTAATGACTTTTAATGTGTAAGCATTAGTTTTGCATTTTTTTGATGTATTTGAATGCATTTAGGTCTTAATTAGACATGTTTAAAGTTTGGGGCCAAAAATCCATTAAAAACGTATGGTTTCCCCACATTTCTCCGACATTTCCCCCTGTTTTCACCATGTAGCCGAAGTCACCTGGCAACATGCCTGGCGACATCAACATCGTAAACCTTGGTTGCATGGAGGATCAACATTGAGGGTTGATCTCCCGTTTTACAAAGGGTGCGTGGAGGATCAACATTGCGAGTTGATCTCCCGCGATAGAAAGTTGCATGGAGGATCAAAATTGATGGTCGATCTCCTGCGGTACAAAGGGTGCGTGGAGGATCAACGTTGCGAGTTGATCTCCCGTGGTGCAAAAGTTGCGTGGAGGATCAACATTAAGGGTTGATCTCCCGTGGTACAAAGGGTGCGTGGAGGATCAACATTGCGAGTTGATTTCCCACGATACAAAGTTGCATGGAGGATCAACATTGAGGGTTGATCTCCCACGGTACAAAGTTGCGTGGAGGATCAACATTGAGGGTCGATCTCCCATGGTACAAAGGGTGCGTGGAGGATCTACATTGTGAGTTGATCTCCTGCGGTACAAAGTTGCGTGGAGGATCAACATTGAGGGTTGATCTCCCACGGTACAAGGAGTGCATGGAAGATCAACATTGCGAGTTGATTTCCCGCGATACAAAGCTGCGTGGAGGATCAACATTGAGGGTTGATCTCCCGTGGTACAAAGTTGCATGGAGGATCAACATTGAGGGTTGATCTCTTGCGGTACAAAGGGTGCGTGAAGGATCAACATTGAGGGTTGATCTCTTGCGGTACAAAGGGTGCGTGAAGGATCAACATTGCGAGTTGATTTCCCGCGATACAAAGTTGTGTGGAGGATCAACATATAGGGTCGATCTCCCTCGGTGCAAAGGGTGCGTGGAGGATCCACATTGCGAGTTGATCTCCCGCAGTACAAAGGGGTATGGGAGATCGACATTGCAAATTTATCACCCGCGGTACCAAGGGGTCGTGGGAGATCAACATTGGAAGTTAATCTCCTGCGGTACCAAGGTGTCACGATAAGTGTTGGTTCTCTTTCGCGTCACTCGCCTGTGACTTTTGCCATATGTACATTTAAGTCCCCCTGACATTGACGATAAACCCAAGTTTATTGGTGCGGCCATATGCGGATTATAATTTTTTTTTCTTTTTTTTTTTGGTACATACATTGATATATATACAAGGTCAATGGTGCATGAGGACCTACTATATCTCTCATTCCAAAGTTTGACAAGTTGGGAGAAAGTCAGGAGAGCTTTGGAGGAAAGTGAGGAAATATTCTCCACACTCCTTGGATAGGCCGAACCCACCATTTCTCCTTCTCCTCTCTCTCTCTTTACTTTGGGGCATTAATGTTTGGAATCGTCATTTGCGTTCAAGTGCTTGACGAGTTGGAGTTCTATCTTTGTGCTAACATTCTCTTGAGCATTAGCCCCAAAGACGTTGGAGGACATTTTGGGCAAGAGAAATTGGGAAGACGCCCTTCACATTCCAACTTTGGATGGGTTGCGTTAGAAACGCTCTTTGGGCAAGAATAATTGGGAAGACGCCCTTCGCACTCCAACTTTGGATCAGTCGCATTAGAAACACTCTTGAGAGAGAAGAATCAAGAAGACACCCTTCGCGCTCCAACTTTGGACAGGTCGCGTTAGAAATGCTCTTGGGCGAGAAGAATTGGGAAGACGTCCTTCGTGCTCCAACTTTGGACGAGTCGCGTTAGAAACGCTCTTGGGCGAGAAGAATTAGGAAAAGGTCCTTCGTGCTCCAACTTTGGTAAGCTACAAATTTTCTTTGTGTAAAAAAATGCAAAGGTTAGAGGCATTGAACACGATTTGGTAAAATTTTTTTCCAAGGATCTCATGTCCACGATAGGGAAGAAGATGGTGCGTGCGGAAAAGCTCTTGACATATCCTCACGCAGACGATCCTCCTGGACATCCAGAAGATTGGTCGAGTGATCCTTTGGTAGTCGATACATTATGGAAATTTGTACCTCCTCGTTCCAAGCGGTCGAAGAAAACACATAGTACCATGGCATGCTTATTTCCTCCCACATCGGCCGAGGACAGGATATCTCATTCTCTAACTTCAATCCCTCGCATCAATTTTGAGTCAGGAGCTTATCCTCCTAGTAAAATTCGGTTCGAGTCGCATTCACGTAATCCGCTTAGTTGGTGCGAGTGGTGCCGCGACATGTTGGAGACTAAGTCGTCACGACAAAAGCTTGATCGGTGCGGTCTGAAAATTGCAATCCGAGCATGCTATGAATAGAATATTTTCGTGGATCGGGAAATTCTATCTCAACTTGCTTGTAACTGGAGCAAGGACACTCATACGTTCATGGCGTCGTGGGGAGAGTTTTCTCCTTCTTTAAAGGATGTCCAAGTGTTGCCTAGTTTGGAGGTAGTGGGTGATTCGAACCCGGTTAACATCGAGCTTGAGGATAAAGAATTGGAGGTCGTCCAAGATTTGATGAAGGTGCAAGGTCTGGCGAGGGATCCCTCTGTATATTCTACTCACCCACGTCAATCAAAAGAGGGACTACGCACCTCTTTCAGTGGTTGGAAACGATATTTCTTCAAGGATGTGAAACTTTTGGAGAAATTCGGGGACGTCCTGGAGGAGACTGTTGGTAAGGGATATAATTCTCCCCTCATGCTTGAAGCCTTCATAGCATTGTTTCTTTCAAGATACATTTTTGAGGCCCTTCCTCACGAGCAAGTGCATATTCGTCACTTTGCTATGGCAGTGCGCATGGCGCGAGGCTCACGCTTTCCTCTGGCAGCAATGTTTCTGGGCATTCTCTACCACTGCTTGGATTTATTAGTTGATGATCTCGCCTCCTCATGTGGCAGGTACGACATTGAGAATTTTATCTGTGCTCAATTCTTGCAGCTTTTCATATTGGAGCACTTTAGAGGCTATGGTTCCCCTCCTTGTGCCTTTCCTAAGGGTGACAAAAATCATGCTCACGTAGAATTGTGGGATCATGCTAGGCGGGGTAAGAATATTGACTTCATCTCATTGGTGGTCAATGACGAGTCTCGCTTCATATTTCGCCCTCATCTAATAAAGTTTACTAGAGTACAACCCGCGGGGTATCGGCATTTAGCCCCATTGAGCAAGGCATATTTTAGTGACCGCTCCACCACTTCTTCTCTATTCATTGCTTATGTCATGAGTATACTTCCGGGACATTTTCCAGCACGTGCCGAACGGGGCGAAGGATATGTCACTAAGTCTTACAACCCTTAATGCTTTGTTCGCCAGTTTGGGTTTATGCAGACTCCACCTTTAAGGACGATTCCCGATGTTGATGTATCTGTAGCCAGCATTACTTATACTAGGAGAGTCTTCTGTGAGGTGTTTCATACTTCCTTGGAGTGTATCATGGTGGCGGGCGGGTGTCCATATGTAGGATGTACTGAGTTTTGGTACAACTTTTGGCATGGTTCTTATACATTTGTCCAGGATAGAGTAACAAGAGTACCATCGGTCGCCATCCTTGCCAAGCACTCGAGGATAAAAATACCACAACTTCCTAGCAAGCATGCTGAGCCTTCAATAAATGGTATTCGCGAGACTTCAATGAGGCGAGGCAGAGCTACCACTTTGGCCGTTTTATATAGAATCATCGCTGTATCCAATCAACCGGTAAGATTCCTTAGGCTTACATCATCCTGGCGTTTTTTTTTTGTCCTTTACCTTTACGCCTGTGAATATATAGATGTTCTCACATAACCACTTTCTTATCATTTGCTCACCTTTTGGATTTGTTTAAATCGTTTTTTTTAGATCCGAGCTCCGGGTCGAGCCAGCTCGTCTTCTTATCATAGCCAGTATTCCATAAGAGAGCTTCAGCGCTCGGTCCCCGAGGAGGAGTACGTCGTTGCCAACGAGAAAATTCAGGAGAGAGGAACCATTGACGAGGATAGTGAGGACGAGGACCGAGAGTGCAATATTGGGCGAGCTAGTTCAGTGCCTAGCAGGGATCGCTTCTTTGCTATCTCTCCAGAGAGGATGACTACCGTTGTGGTTTCACCCAACACTTCTTACCATTCATTGTCAACCGAGGAAGGTAATGGTTTACATTTTTTGCTTCAAGTCACATGCATGCGTACATTGCATCATTATTGCTACCGTCTCATTCTCTCTCTCTCTCTCTCTCTCTCTCTCTCTCTTTTTTGCAAACTATGTTTTTTGCAAAAATAATGATACGTATGCAATACTTGCACTTTCTAGACTGTGCTTAATGATTATTAGTCCTTTTTATATGTTTATATTGAAGAATTGATGCACTTTTGTTGGATTTCAGGTTTGA
>JAUPMG010253079.1:0-21654 GCA_031762675.1 Pachysandra terminalis | reverse complement strand
GAATAATCCGAATACCAAAAGGTTGACTCTTATGATTCAGATTTGGAAACCTCATATAAGGCATATCCCAAATCTTTTCATCTTACCACAAGTATTTTGAGTTCCATACCTCTCACATTGGGCGAATAAATAATAGTCTTTTAATGAACTGAAAAATGGTATAACTTACCTTGAGTCTCAGGTAGTATACATAATAATTGGTGAAGTCAAGATAAAATCCTTTTCGGCCGGGATTTCATATGCAACTCATTGATTCAGATCCATTTATTAATGCATCACCCACAAGAATAACAAATCACATATATTCACATCAACATGAACATGAGCACAATCTCATGATACTAAGCTAATCATAATCACATAATATATCCATAATTAGATGTCCGAAGCCCAACGTACATGATGATGGAATTATACATAATATATAGTCCAATATGATAAGTTTTGTGGAGTTAAGATTATTCACACAACAAGATTCTGATATCATCCACTAAGTTACAATCTCATTAATATGCAAACAATAGTTTAAAATCAGATTTCATGATGACAAGTATTCAATCAACATCATTAATTCTATAGGATTACTTATCCCATTAAGAGTGTTTAAGAAGGTCATATTAGTTTATAGGAATCATTAATATAGGTTAAGTCAAAGGTAATTTCAGTAATTGGTCCAATAATCAATGGAAAGAGAGATGGTGCAATCAGTATGGAAAAGGGATAGTTAAATTAGCAGTTTGAAGGGTTTAGTGTAAAGAAGGGATGGCTTACCATGGTCATGGAATGGTTTAATTTATCAAATTGAGAAAATATACTCAGTATTTGGAAGGTTAACTCAATTTTATAAAGGGTTGGCTCAACCGGTAGGATCCCGACAGGTTTCCGGCACGCTGGTTGGGTCCTCCCACAGGCATTGGCTGGCTTGGCTCAACCGGCAGGGTCTCGGTAGGATTCTGGCACGCCGATTGGGCTAGGTTAGTTGGTTGATTTTGGAAAATCATACAGTAGGGTCTACCGGCACCCCGGATTGGTGTCCGGCAGGCTAGGCAGTGACCTGTCCAGCCCAGAACATGGTCTTCTGCAGCCGGGATGCTAACTGGCACACTGGTTAGGCCGCCGGTCCAATGCAAGAGGTTTCAAGGTGTAGGATTTTACATGGTGGTTCATTTAAACCTCCTAGAGATTCGTGCAACATGATTTGTTCAATTTTTCCATTAAATCCTGTCGGATATTAAGAATAGTTATAAATTTTGGTTCTTAGCTTGTTTTATGATTTAATCTTAACATGGAAGACCTAAGCGATTACTATCATGCAATCTTTCTGGGTTTTATCAGTAAGATCACGGGGAAGGGTTTTACATGCATGAAGGAAAGAACTTCCCCATGATATGATATTAGATGAAGAATATATACACTAGAATAAAGGAAAACTCACCATGAAAATGCTGAAGATTTGTTGCCATTGATGATCTGCTATTATTCTTCTAGTTTTCTGGTTTCTTAATCTTCTTCTTGTTCTTCCCAGATGTTCCCATGAATTTTAGATGTGTTTCTAAGGTTTAGTTTGCTTAAGTAGTCTTCTTTTACATGTTTTAGGAGTTAGACTTGTATTAGGATTGTTATTTGTAGTTTATCTATAAGTCTAAAGTCCTATCTTGATTTTTTACTTAGTCCTTAAGTTGCCTAATTAATTTAGCACGAGTTTCAGGTATTTATTAATCTAATTAGGCCTTAATAAGTTTAATTGGGCTTTAGTCTTAATGAGCCTTACTTAAGTCCAGCTTAATTAAATATTAGAGTTAGGTCTTGTTTGGCTGTTACATATTAATTCATTAACAGGTTTTTAGTTAAGTTATAAAACTTAGTTAATGATCCTCGTTCCTTTATTATGGTTTACAATATTAATCAGATATTCTCATAATAAAAATCTTAGGTTAGTTTCTAGGTGTGAAGGGTGTAATTACTATTTTACCCTTTATATCAAAGTTTTTAATCTGTATTTTTCTTGTCTTTACAGATAGCTTTCCTTGTAATGTTGTGCACGCAAAATTATTGAATCCAGCATTATTTTATTGTGCACAACTGCATATTGCTCAACAACTTATTGATCTGAGCAGTTCAAGTGGTGGTAGCCTTTCTGAAGGCTCATAGCTATTGTCCTAACTATTCAATTCTTCTTTGGCTAATAGTTGAAGACCATGCCATCTAATATAATCCCGACCTTCGATTCTTCTAAGCAACCAAATTTTTTCTCTCAATTGAACTTTTAATATTATCTTATGGGTATACATTGGGGAGATTCATGCAAAATGCCTTGACTTCTGTCTTTTTCCAGGTAGTTTTTATTGTATTCATAACCAATCACAGGTAAAAATAAATAGATGGGTTAGGCATTAGTTAGAAAATTGTCTCCATTTATCTTCAATTTCATCTATCAAAAGTTTTTAGCTTAAGAAAGAAAGAATTACTATAAATAATTAGGTCAAGTACCACATCTTCTACCTGTATGCTTTTCATTGGGCAAAGGCAACGGGGAATTCCATAACTATAAGGTCTCTGATTTATTTTCTTGACAACACATAGCTGCTTATTTCCTATAGTTGTGCTCTCTATTGTCTTTCCTATATTTGTGTACCTGTATGCTTCTTAAGTATCCTTGATAAAAGTCCCATTTACCCGCACCTTCTAGTCCACAATTAAGAAATTTCTGGAGGAAAAAAAAAGAAAGAAAAAAGAACACAAAGAAGAAGAGGAAGAAGAAAGATAGAAACACTCTTTATGCACGTATGCCATCAATGCATGCTAATCTGCTCCTTTATCAGTTATCAGTGAACAGGAAGGCACCGATGCATTCTTATGTATTCATGTTGATTGCAACATGAAATGATGTTTCTGTTAGTATGTATTTATTGTGTGTATATGCTTAAGTTTTGGTCTGTGGAAGTAACCAACTCTGTTTTCCTGTCATTTTAGCCCAAGAGGAGATCACTTGAGATTGTTTAAAAGCTTCCAATACTTTTACCACATTGTTGAATCATATTGCTGTAGTGTATACAAGCCCTTGAAGATAAATGGATTTCCTAGCGCTTCTGGAGCTGAATCATGAATCGTGTTGAGCGAGAGAGAATTTCTACAGAGGTTTGACGTAAGTTTGAGCATTGTAGGCTCATTTCCTATGTGAAAACAGAGGTTTGAGTTCCTGTTTCCATTTACAGCAATCTTTTATCTGATATAGGGAAATGGGTATAAAGTTTTTAAGCAAGAAAGATGGTAGGATAAGAGTTTACTTTTTTGCTATATGGTGGATATGTTCTTGGCTGATGGAATACTTGGACAATTTTGCTCTCTCCAACTCATATTTCATGCTTGAAAATTATAAATTCAGTAGACCTACAATGATTCCAGCCAAAAAGGGCTCCTCTTTTTCACTACTTGTAAACATTAGAAAATCAACAGCTGCTTGTGCACGTGATAGCTTTCTGGTGCAAGAAATCAATTACATATGTAATAAGGGTTGGCTACCGTACAAAAAAACAATATTTTATTTACTATATGAAAAAAGAAGTTTAACCTCAACCACATGTTTAAAAATAATAAAATAAGGGTAACTTGTTTTACTTATTGCAAGAGGTTAGGTTCATATATTGAAGGGGTTATCAAAATTTCTAGCCAGACTTTGGCATACCCCTCGGCATATCGAAGGTCCAATAAAAAATCCCTGTGTGTTTTGGTATGTTTTGGTTAGCCTATCGAACATGTCTTGGCATATCGACGATCTTACTGAAAATCACCGTGTTTTGATATGTACTGGTCAGCCTATAGAACCTGTCTCGGTATACCGAAAACCCTGTGTGATATTGGGTGTTTCTTGGGTTGGTCTATTGACCTCGGTATACCAAAGGGTCCGTCGAACCCCTTCGACACACCTTCGGTATAGGGGTTGGTATACTGAAAATTTCGAAAGTTAAAGTGGTCCAATGATGATGAAACTTTCCAGATAGTTTGCAAATATTCTAGATAAATGAGATATGAAGCATTTTATTGATTTGAAATGTGTTAATGGTTTTGATACAAATTGGATTATATTCATATTGAATGCCATGTGTGAACTAATATTCCATGAGCATAGTTTGCAAATATTCTAGATAAATGAGATATGAAGCATTTTATTGATTTGAAATGTGTTAGATATGGTTTTGATACAAATTGGATTATATTCATATTGAATGCCATGTGTGAACTAATATTCCATGAGCTATGGTTGTGATAATGTCATGATGAGTGTTTGAGTATCACTTATGTTTGATGGAACTAAGAGTTCTTGTCACACCCCCAAATCTGTAACACAATTCTCTATGCGGGATTGCATGAATCTCGAAGTACAACCTTCGGATTCTATTGCTGAAATGCGGATTGCCATATCATAACCATAAGTAATAAAAGTAAAGTATTATCATTATTGATCAGAATTTGCGGAAGCTAAAATAAAACATATAATCTAAATAACAGTCTACGACTTTAGTTGAGTCATGACCCTCCAAAATAGTATAAACTAAAGTATAAAGCTAACTAATGCTGTTACAACTCATTGTTCACCAAAATCCCTAATCTAGATAATGCAATAAACAGCAAAAGTATGCAGCAACAAGTAAATCCAATCCAAGTCCAAAGTAAAGTAATCTAAGTCTTAGTCCATCGGCTTTCTCATCTTGCAACATGAGAAGTTGCGTGAGCTTTGAATGTGCCCAGTAAGTCCATCAAATAGTCATCCATCTATTTATGATATCAATAGAGTCAATGTCAAGTTAAGAGTACAAGCATGTAATACATATAGATAATTATGATGAATTTAATGACGATATAGGATGCAATGAATGAAGAATGCAGATGCTTTAGATGAATGCTCAAACAAGGAATGCAATGATGATATGCAAATGAATGTGCTTGACTAATATAGCCTGTTAGGTGCCTTTTATCTTCCCAAACCAAATACAATAACAAATTTTGGGCATACGCCACTTGGAACAGCTGGATGTCCCCTCTTCATTCCGGGCGCTAACTCATGGCAGAAGGTTACTATTGTGCTAATTCAGAGTAGATGCTACTCTTGGAATTTTCAATCGAAAGCTAACTTAAGAGTGTACAATTACTTAAGGTATTCCAACTCGCATAGGAGCTCGTAAGCATCCTACTCTAGTTTAAGTGGGGATTTCAACCCACAGGGTATATAGTCAACCCATAGGAATCCTAAAAGGAAACCCTTTATTTCCCACCTCCGGGGCATTTTTAACACTCTACATTAGCTTAACATGAATGCAACATATTATTAACAAGTATCAATCCAAACTCAATTACAATCAAGTCCAATGTCAATTACAATCAAGTCCAAGGTGATTGATGGGTACCAAACTATCATGGAACTCCAAGATAATGTTTATGGTCTATCTTGAGTCATAAAAGTCAATAACTAAGTCAATGGTACGAGTCCACATCAATTCCAAATCATAATCCCAAACCAATAGGTCATTGTGTGAGTCTGAGTGTCTCATCGGTGTACTGGTGGGTGTCGATGGGCTTATTTTGATTAGAAACAAGGCCCTGCCAGTACCCTCACCGATGTACCGGTGGGTGCCGATGCCCCTATTTTGCCTATAATAAATCCCCTGTCATTACGCTCACCGGTGTACCGGTGGGTGCCATTGCTCCCCAAATCACATTGCTCCCCAAATCCCATTTTTGTCACATCTAAGGTCTCAAATCTTTAGGTTTTCATTATAGAACATATTAGTACATAGCATTGGATATGTTCCATACAATAAACAAGATCTCATGCAAGCAATCATCAAAATCCTATACGAACAATGAAGAACATGATTATGATCACATTGAATTCATAAAGGGACTATAAAGTAAGATTTAACTTATCTGATCTAATCTAATATATTAAGATATCACTAGAGTCTTATTTTCTTCCTCTCTTCATTCTTCTTCTTCCTTTGGTACTGCAACAATGGATCTAGGGTTTAGTTTCAGATCTGAACCCTTTCTTTCTAATCTCTTTTCTCTCAATCTTCTCTCTTAGATTTCAATCCAATGATTCTCTCTTGAGATGAGAAAGGAAGGATATTTATCACTTTCCTTCTTCTCTCCTCAAACAAATCCAACTCTAATCCCACATAGCCTTGTACACAAAGAATTAGAATTCTACTTCTTAATTAATAGATACTACCCCATTTAGATAATAATTATACTAGCAACTTTAATCTTAAAATAACTCATATACTATTATAACCTGCAATTTATTTAGTTAGATATAAAATAAAATACCCTATAATTAATCAAAAATTAATATAAGTTAAGGAACCCTTCTAGTAGAGGATTGAGGTCCGTACAACTTACCTCTTTTAAAAGAATTTCGTCCCCGAAATTGCGTACCTCAATCTGTGAATAGCTCCGGATAACGCTCCTGAATGTCCGAATCTAACTCCCATGATGCTTTAGATTCACCATGATGTCCCCATTGAACGTTCACTAAGTGAATGGTCTTGGTCCTCAAAACTTGCTCATTGCTATCCAAAATCTTCATCAGTTGCTCTGCATAGGATACGTCTTCTCTAAGCTGCAATTCTCTCCAACCTAGTACGTGCGATGGGTCTGGTTCATACTTTTATAGTAGTGATACATGGAATACATCATGAAGTACTGCAAGTTGTGGTGGCAATGCAACTATGTATGCCACTTGTCCGATGCACTCTAGTACTTCAAATGTTCCAACGTATCATGGCGCTAAGTTTTCTCTCATACCGAATCTCATCACTTCTTTCATAAGGGAAACCTTCAAGAATACATGGTCACCAACTGTAAACTCTAGATCTCTCCTTCTACTATCTGCGTAGCTCTTCTGTCGCTTCTGTGCTATTTTCAATCTCTCTCGAATGACTTTCACTTTGGCTGTGGTCTCTTGTACAAGATCTGGTCCAAGAACATTGTTCTCTCAAACTTCTGCCCAATAAACTGGTGAATGGCACAGTCTACCGTATAACGCTTCAAATGGAACCATGCCAATGTTCGAGTGGAAATTGTTGTTGTAAGAAAACTCTACCAGAGATAGATGTTCTCTCCAACTACCTTCGAAGTCAATCACGCAAGCTATAAGCATGTCTTCCAATACTTGGTTCAATCTCTTTGTCTGGCCATTCGTCTGCGGGTGATATGCTGTACTAAGGTCTAACTGTGTGCCCATAGACTTCTACAATCCTTCCCAAAACCTCGATGTAAACAACGAACCTCGATCTGACACAATACTCACAGAAACGCCATGAAGTCGCACGATCTCTCGAACATATAGTGTAGAGACCCAGATCTGGTAATATAATATAATAATTGATGTTTGAGTAATTGATTGAGTTAATAAATGAATGGGTAATTTTTCTGATTTAATAATGTGGTTTCCTAAGTTGAATAGAACATTGAGGACTAATTTGTAATATAAGTATTTGAGTTGAGTATCAATTTGTAAATAATGAATAGCTTGGGAGAGTAGTGTAATTAATTACGTTTGATTTGGACTGGACATTGTCTTGGTCGTATGGAGCATTAATTGGATTGTTGGGCTAGTTTAGTAACTAATTGATCAATAGTATAATGGGCTAGGACTAATGGACTGGAGTTAATGGATTGGTATTGGAGAATTCGCTTGGACCTAATTAGAAGGTAGGGATGATCTAGTAACCTAGCATAGATTTGTTCTTGAAGAATTAGAGTTTCTAATTAGAATTGGATTGAGATTAGTAAGGAGCTGAGATTGGTTAGAATAGGATTAGAAGGTTTCTGATTAGTAGGTGAGTTAAGAGGATTTGGATTGTGTAAAGGATTAGTTCCTAATTAGATTGAGATGAGGAAGGATAGGCTTGTACGTTGGGAATAGAATGGGGAGATTGAAAAACAATAAAAAAGAGAAGGAAGAAAGGGATCATGAACAACAAGATTTGAGGGAAGAGAATTAGGGCTTTTGGAAAGAAAGAATAGAAATAAATCCGAGAATAGAGGAAGAGTGAAGACTGAGGTTGGATTTGGAATTCGAGGAAGAAGAAGAAGAGGCAATTGGGGAAGAACACATAGAATCGAGCATTGTATCTAGCGTAGGATGTAAGTTGCATTTCCTGTATAGTTCTCATGGGATTTCGTGGTCAATTTCATGTTTTGCATGCTGTTTATGATTTCCAGGAGTTTGATTTCATTATAGTATGATTTCTATGTTATAATATGCGTTGCTCATGCTATTAGATATAATATGATTAGATAATTGATTTCCATAAATATATGTGGTTGATCATGCTAGGTAGATCTAGCATGATCAATCATGCTAGATAGATCTAACATGTTGATAGGATTGATTTCCAGAATTTTCTAAGCATATGTGATTTGATCTATGTTAGAATTGATTATAATGTCAATCAATTGTTTGGATATGATATGTTTAGTATATAATTGTTATCTTGATGCATATTGACTTGTAAATTGATTTTGATACAAAAAAAACTAGGGTTCACGAACCCAGAAAAATACCAAAATACAGATGGCCCCTTCGGTACCCATCGGTACACCGATGGACCCTTAGTTTTGTTTTCTGTGGACAAGGCTTTGGGGTTTGATCTATTGACTTAGGCATTGGACCATTAGACTTGGGGTTGTGACCCCACACCTAATATGAAGATTGTGGCATGGTTTTAGACATTGATTGGTATAATTTGACTTTGTTAAGATATGAAGATTATGGTATTTCCTGTACAGTTCTTGTGGGATTTCGTGGTCAATTACATGTTTTGCATGCTTTCTATGATTTCCATGAGTTTGATTTCATTATAGTATGATTTCCATGTTATAATATGTGTTGATCATGCTAGTAGATCTAATATGATTAGATAATTGATTTTCAGAAATATATGTTGTAATGACCTAAATCAACTTAAGGATCGACCATATTTAATGATTTGAATTTATAGAATTTAATGATATTTTTTTGTATTTATTTGATATATAAATAATATTATTAAGCTAATTGGATAACTGTGTAACACTATTTATTAGTTTGGGGTTATTTTGATAATATAACAAGTATGAGGTATTGATTTGAATAGAATCAAATCAATAAAGAGTTTCTGTTTTGAACACACAACCAAAAGGGAAGTGCATTCTGTTTTGGAAACCTTGTTTGTGTTTTGGCAATAAGGGTTTAAGAGAATTGGGGTTTCTTATTCTCTTCCTATTGCTTTGAATTCTAGATCTGAGTTCTAGAGAGTTGCTGGGGAAAAGAAGAGCAGAAGAAGAAGGAGAGTTCGTGGAGAATGTGGAAGCCAAGTAGAGTGGAAGCTTCAATTGTTGCAATGCTTTTTCTCACGACGAAGAGCGTTCTTAAGAGTGTTTAGAGACTCAAAACGATTCAGGTAAGTTGCATTGGGGTGATCATAGTTCTTTTATAGAAATCGATAAGTCATGGTTTTGAATCGAATGAATGTTTGATTCTAATGTTGATTGAATGAGTAGATATTTGTTAGAATGGTTTTGAAATGTTCTATTGATGTTTTTGGAAGTCTAGAAGTAACTATATGTTGTTTTGGATGTATTAGATAGACTAAGTTTGGATTTTAGACCCAAAGAAAAACCCAGAAAAACTCAGAAATCGCGCAGATTGGCAGGCTTTAGTCCACCGACACCTTTACCTACAGAGACCATTTTGTAGGCAAGACCAGCTATTCGGTAGGCTTCGGTCCATCGACGCCTCTGCCGATGACTCTGTAGATTCACAATAAGGTTCGGTCCACCGACGCCTCTGCCGATGACTCTGTAGATTCACAGTAAGGTTCGGTCCACCGACGCCTCTATCGATAGAGACATATTTCTAGGCCATTTTGATCCTTCGGCAGACCTCGGTCCACCGACGTCTCTGCCGATCGACCTGTAAGTTGCACAGTGAACAGTGATTTTGTGTGGATGACATAGATAGATGGTGTTGGGCTTTGACCATTGTTGTTGTTGGTTTCTGGAAGCAAGACATGACCATGGTGTGTCAATCTTGGTGTTCCGAGTTTCTTGTTGCCACCATCCCATTTTAGGTTGATCCTGTGTAGCTGGGACATATTGTAATCGATTAATTATTGTGTTGTTGTGATAATAGTTGGAAGCTAGTGAACGTGTACAATAAGAATATCCAAGTGTATGGGCGCTCGTATAGTTTCTGTTGTAGGTCTTCACTTGATATCCATTTAATACATTACATACCAGGTTGATGTCTATTGGTAAGTGTACCGGGAGGTGAAAATCTACGGAGAAACAATTGCGATGCCTCCGAACTGGGTTGACTATATATCTTATGGGGTGAAAGGGCCCACTTAAACTAGGGTAGGATGCTTGCGAGTGCCTATACAGGTTCGCTACCCCTCGAGTACGTACACTCGGAAATTAGCCGTACTGTATGGTTGCCTTCGTGCCATGGGTTAGCGCCCGGAACAGAGAGGGGATTCCGGTAATTACTTGGATACGTCCTAAATCGGCCATTGTTGTTGGAAGAGTGGTATGAGGTCTACTTAACATGCGATGTTAATCTTAGTTCATTACATTATGCATCTTAGTTCATTACATTATGCATATCTGTCATTGTTTGTGTGTAATACTCATTGCATTCATCTTAGGTCATTTAAATGATATCATTTCATCTCATATCCTTTCATTTAAACTACTCATCTTGCATTGGATTATGTTGTTCATGTTGGATTTATTATTGGATTATTATCGTACTAATCTTGTGGTTGATTTCCATGAGAGGACGGGTGAACATTCCATGTATCTTACTGGGCATCATAGGCTCACGCAACGTTTTATATTGTAAGATGGGAAGAAGAGGGACCGCTCTAGTTGGTGTTGTTGCTGCAGTTGGACTTGAGTAGTTGATCATGTGGACTTAGTTGTGGATTTCATTTGGTTTTAATCCTTGTTGAGGCCAAACATTGTTTTGATTAAACATTGATTTTGATTGAATAATTATGTCGTACTTACTTCCGCACTTTGATCTATTTAAATGAAAGTATTATTATTACTTTTATTTTCTTATGTTGTGGTGACAATCCATGGTCCAGTTGTCGATCCCGAAGGTCTTACCTTGAGATCCGTGCAATTCCGTCATTGGGATTTGTGCCACGGGGACAGGATGTGACAGATTAGTATTAGAGCATAAGGTTTGCTCAGAGTATGGATGTTATTGTTAGAGACTAGTAGCATTAGGTCTCACATAGAAACTGAAGTTAGGTGGAGAAACATAGAAAGAACTATAGGATTGTGTGTTGTGTGTTATTGTTTGATGTTATGATTATATGAGTATCTATGCTTACTAGGAGGTGTACTTTGTTGAGACCTAAATGGCTGTTCAAGAGTGTGTAGATGGCAGGAAGGAGGAGGAACGCTAGTGTTGGGAAGAATTTAGCTGCTAGGGCTGAGGCTGATTCGGATCCACATATGGTGAATGTATTTTAGATTTTGGGTGATTTGGCCGCTTACCAGCGCGACTAGATACAATGCTAGGCAGTGTTAGACAAGAGAAGGGGGTAGAGTACAACGATGACTTAGCTTGAGAAGTTCAAGAAGTTGACCCCATCGACCTACGTAGGACGGGGAGAGCCTCACTATGCATAGGACGAGTTTCTTGATATAAAGAGGATTTTTAGGACAATGGAGTGCTCGGAGCAACAATGTGTGTCTCTTGCTACTTTCTAGTTGAAAGGGGAAGCCCTTCACTGGTGGGAGATGATCGAAAGGAGCGTGACATACGAGATAATGTGGGAGTAGTTTCTTCTACAGTTTCTGGAGGACTATCTACCGAGCAGTTACAGGAGGTAGATGGCTTCCGAGTTTATGCGACTGGAGCAGGGCACTCTCACGGTGGCCCGGAACGAGGACCTGTTCACGATGCAATCCAGATATGCACCTCACATGGTTGCTAACGAGGCAGACAAGGCTGCCAAGTTCGAGGAAGGTCTACGTCCCGCCATTCGATCCCGAGTTGTTCCTCAGCGACTGAAGACCTACGCAGAAGTTCTGGAATGCGTTAGGCATATTGAGCGAGATATGGACAGATCTGTAACACCGCGCGATCAGCCCAAATCAGACAGGAGTGATAGGAGTGGCAGTGGTAGACACCGGCCCTATCACTCTAAACCAGGTCGGGACAGGCATCAGCGATCTGACTACCAACGAGAGAGGACTCCACCCAGAGATGCAGTTGTACCTGTAGCACCTGCAACACCAGCTCGTGACGTGCAACGTCAGCCCCTACCACCTCAGGATCAGGCGTTTCCGGGGAAAGAGACCAGGACATGCCACAACTGCGGCAAGGAAGGACACGTCCAGGGATACTGTAGAGCACCGTGCAGAGATGGACGACCCGCACCGCCTCGACCCGTGCAGAACGACAGAGTTCATGCCCTAACAGACGCAGATGTACCTCGAGACGACGGCACTACGAATGCTGTAGTGGAAGTTATCATTCACCTGTTTCATACTCTTGTTCGTGTGTTAATTGACTCTGGTGCATCCCATTCATTTAGCTCCTCTAGTTGCATGGCTTTTTTGAGTTTTCACCCTTGTGTGTTAGAGCATCCTTTGTGTATTGCCAACCCAGTTGGGGGTATCGCAATTCTTCACTGAGTTTGTAGAGCTTGTGTGGTGAGGTTAGGCGACCTTAACCTGGAGGCAAAGCTTATTGTATTAGATATGCCGGAGTTTGAGGTGATTCTTGGTATGGATTGGCTTGCAGCCTATCATGCCAGGATTAACTTTTTTGAGAAATTTGTATTGTTTCGTTTTCCTGGAGGCCGCTGCTTGACTTTCTGTGGATCGGAGAAGGATTGTTTTCAGTCCGACTTCTTGTTTGCTACGAAGAGTGTTCAGAAGCTGTCCTTAGAAGATATTCCAGTGGTGAGAGATTTCAATCACGTATTCCATGATATCCCGGGTTTACCACCTAAAAAGGAGGTAGATTTTTGCATCGGGCTTATTCCTAGTACTAGTCCCATTTCACTCGCGACTTACAGAATGACACCGATCGAGATGCAAGAGTTAAAGGCTCAATTGGACGAGTTGATTGCCCTTGGATTCTTCAGGCCTAGTACATCACCTTGGGGAGCCCCAGTTATCTTTGTGAGGAAGAATGACGGTTCTCTACAGCTTTGCATCGACTGCAGCCTTCATGGACCTTATGCAGCGGGTATTTCGTTCGTTTCTTGATTGCTTCGTGGTGATTTTCGTGGATGATATTCTTGTGCATTCGAGATCTGTAGAGGAGCACGAGAAGCATCTACAGATTGTCCTTCAGATTTTATTCGACCAACATTTGTATCCTAAATTGGAGAAATGTGACTTCTGGAAGGAAGAGGTCAAGTTTCTTGGGCATGTGGTATCCAGAAATGATATTTCTGTGAATCCGGCCAAGGTTGAGACAGTTCTTGGTTGGGAGCAACCTAAGAATGCTTCGGAAATCAAGAGTTTCCTAGGTCTTGCGGGCTATTACCGGAGATTTATCGAGGGATTCTCATCGATTTCGGTTTCCTTGACTTGTTTGACTTGGAAGGAAGTCAAATTCGACTGGGACGAGAAGTGTGAAGTTACTTTTGAGGAGCTGAAGAAGAGGTTAATGTCGGCACATGTTCTTGTCGTGCTAGTTGCAGGACTGAAGATGGAAGTCTACACCGACGCGTCACTGCAAGGTTTGGGAGTTGTTCTTATGTAGGAGGGCTATGTTGTGGCGTATGCTTGTAGGAAATTTAAGGTTCATGAGAAGAACTACCCTACTCATGATCTAGAGTTAGCTGCGGTTTTTTTCGCTTTGAAGCTTTGGAGGCACTACCTATATGGAGAGGAGTTCGAGCTGTTTTTGGATCATAAGAGCTTGAAATATATTTTCACTCAGAAGAATCTGAATATGCGCTAGAGGAGGTAGTTAGAGCTCATAGTTGACTACATTTCGATGCTTATCTACCATCTTGGTAAGTCCAATGTGGTGGCAGACGCTTTGAGCTGCAGACCGCGTGGAGTTCTTGCACAGTTGATGAGGCAGGAGTGGAGACTTTAGGAGGTTATCTCAGACTTGGGAGTCCATCCTTCAGATCAACAATGTGATGGTTACTTGTTCAGCCTTGTGGCCAAGCCATCACTAGAGCAACAGATTGCAGAGCTTCAGAAGAGCGATTTGGATCTACTAGCACTTGCAGCAGACGATAGCAAGCCAGAGTGGATTGTTCATCCAGATGGTTTGTGTAACGGCCAAAAACCACCTCGTGAGTATTCAATCTTATTTTATTCCTGTATATGACTCAATCTGCCGAATTGATTTTCAATCAGATTAGATCCGACCATGTGATGATCGTTATTATGATTTTTATGGTCCTTGTGTGATGCACTGTAGTTTAACTTTAATTGTTTGAGCTAATGGCATTATGGCAATTATTATGTTGAGTTGAGGTGTATGGCTTAGATTTTTTTTTTGGAAGGTAAGATGTATTTATAGAAAAGATAAAAGGATGTAACAATCAAAGAAGAAAGGGGCTAGCAGTTAGCCCAACTCAGAGTTCCTAACAATGGAACAAAGGTAGTAAACTATAAAATAGTTAGAGCAACAGTATTCAGCTATACCAACCATTACACAACATTAGAAGTTAATTTCCAGTCAAATAGGAGTCTTCTGTTTTTGTGGCAGGGATGGAGCATCTGATATCCTCCCTAATACAAGATAATAAATAGTCTTGATCATTGCTTGTATTCTTGAATATCCGAGAGTTCCCCTCTCTCTTCATAGGTGGTATATGGTTGCACAGAAATTGAGGCAAAGGATTCTGTTTTGTAAATCATCTCCACAACAATTCTGAACACACCAGTCAATTTCATCAGGCCATGGTAGTGGATTTCTATTAATACCTGACACCATGAGTACTTGATTCCAAATCCATGTAGAAAAGGGGCAAGAAAAGAAACGGTGCATACCAGATTCCTTAGCATTATTACAAAGGGAGCAGTAGGAATGAGAAATAATCCCCATTTTGAGCAGCTTGTCCTGAGTGAGTAACCTGTTCCTCAAAGCAAGCCAGGTAATAAACCTGTGCTTGGGAACAACTCCTTTGAACTAGATTAGAGGAGCCCAATTCACTTGATTAGAATGGTGTCTACACATAGCCCAAGTCTCTTTAATTAAGAAATTTCTTGAGCTAGAAGGAATCCATATGAATCTATCCCTGGGGAGATTATGAATTTTGATCATATGAAGCTGATCCCAAAGAGCTTGCCAGTTTGAGTCGGGATGTAGTGACCCTAACTCAGATTTAATAGTTAATTAATAATTAAGTGATGTATTGTAATTGAATTATGGAATTGGGGTCAAAATGTAATTAATAAAGTAGTTGGGGGAGTGTTGTAATTTTCTAAGTTTAAATTGGGTTGGACTTTGAGTTGGAGGTATGACACACTAATTAATTTAGGTTATTGGGCTTGACTAATTAGTTTAATGGGCTTATGGGCTAGTGTTGGGGTTAAGTTGTATTGGATGAAACTTTGAGGGAATATAGTGTAATTAACAAAACTAAAACTTATTAGAATTAGAAGCAAACGTGTAATCCATTAGATTTGGATTGAGATTGAGATAAGTAGTTAAGACTAGTTAGAGCTATATTAGAATGTTTCTAATTGGGTGAGGATATGAAGAGATAAGGTTTCTAACTAATTTGGAAAATTGAGAGATCGTGTTTAGCACTTTAGGAAGAAAGAAAGTGTTTGATTTTTATTAAAGAGAGAAATCGTTGGTGCCTGGGTTGAGATCTGAAAGGGAAGAGCACGTTAAAGTCGACGTTGGATCAAGAATAACGGTAAGTTGCGAATTCAGTATCGTTCTTTGGAGATTTCAAAAGTCTTAAATTTACAGTTATATGTTATTCTAATATTAACGTTGTTTTATAGCCGGTTTACCAGTTAGTATGTGAGTACCCCTTCAAATCTGGTGTAATTACCCCTATCATGATGTTATGATTATAAAAGAATAATAGGTATGATTGTAACAACTAAATTTTCAGATTTTAGTTTTATCATGTTAATGTGTACGTAACGTAATATCCAGATCTTGGTTGTAAGAATACGATTGATCGCATTTTTAGATTTATTGTTATAAGCTCTAGAGGAGGACTCACCTTTCTCAAAATTGGTGACGGTGCTAGGTTTAGAAATGGTATGACTATCAAGCTCAAGACACATCCTATTCTCACTTGGTTTGTCCATATCTGAGAGACTTCTAAGTTTCTCATCCCTGTTAGTGAATTGTTTAGCAACCATGTCTTTAGAAATCCTAAGTTGGTTGATTTCACTAAGGGTCCGATTGTTTCAAAGAATTGGAATTGATATTAAGAATTGTAGTTCCAATTCTAATTCAATGAGAATTGGAATTGTGTAGAATTGAGATTTTCATGATTGGATGTCAACAAATAATTGGAATTTGGAATTTTTTATTTTATTTTTATTTTTCAATTTTTAATTTTTAATTTTTTTTTTAATTTTTGAATTTAAATTTTTTGAATTTTTGAATTTTGAATTTCTTAGGTTTTTGTTTTTAAATTTTTATTATTTTCAATTTTTGCATTAAATATAGATGTAAATCCAACCGACTGGACATCCATTTGAAACCCGCGGGGTAGAGAATTGCAAGTAACAGCCTCCCCCTGTGAATTCGGCAACTTCAAAATAGCCTACAAATGAATTTTGTGGAATTCATGTAGAATTCGAATTCCATATCCTTAATGCACTCCTAAATGGAAAAATTGGAATTGGCGGCCCCAATTCCAAATCCACCTTCAATTAGGACTAGAATTAGAATTGATTTTAAGAATTGTAATTCCAATTCTAATTCACTGAGAATTGGAATTGTGTAGAATTAAAATTTTCATGATTGGATGTCAACAAATAATTGGCATTTGGAATTTGAATTTTTAAATTTTTATTTACTTTTTGATATTTGATTCGATTTTTATTTTTATTTTTATTTTTATTTTTAATTTTAATTTTTGAATTTTTTGTTTTTAAAATTTTTAAAAGCTTAATTTCTTAATTTTTTAATTCTTTTAATTTTTTAATTATATAATTTTATAATTTATAATTTTTTAGTTTATTGTTTAAAAATTTAAAATTTTTATTATTTTCAATTTGTGTGTTAAATATAGATGTAAATCCAACCGACCAGACATCCATTTGAAACCCACGGGGTAGAGAATTGCAATTAACAGCCCCCCTATGAATTCGGCAGCTTCAAAATAGTCTACAAATGAATTATGTGGAATTCAAATTCCAAATCCTTAATGCACTCCCAAATGGAAAAATTGGAATTGGAGGCCTCAATTTCAATTGCACCTTCAATTGGGGTTGGAATTGGAATTGATTTTAAGAATTGTAATTCCAATTCTAATTCATTGAGAATTGGAATTGTGTAGAATTGAGATTTTCATAATTGGATGTCAACAAATAATTGGAATTTGGAATTTGAATTTTTTATTTTTTATTTACTTTTTGATTTTTACATTTTTAATTTTTTTAATTTTTTTAATTTTTTAATTATTTAATTTTGTTATTTTTTAATTTCTTTTTAATTTTTTAATTTTTTTAGTTTTAAATTTTTAAGATTTTAAAATATTTAATTTTTATTTTTAAGTTTTTTAATTTTTATTATTTTGAATTTTCGCATTAAATATAGATGTAAATCCAACCAACCGAACATTCATTTGAAACTCACGAGGTAGAGAATTGCAATTAACAACCTCCCCTTTGTGAATTCAGCTGCTTCAAAATAGCCGACAAATGAATTTCGTGGAATGCATGTAGATTCCAATTCCAATTCCTAAATGCACTCCCAAACAAAAAAAATTAGAATTGGAGGCTCCAATTCCAATTCCTCCTTCAATTGGAGTTGGAATTGGAATTGATGTTAAGAATTGTAATTCTAAATCTAATTCATTGAGAATTGGAATTGTGTAGAATTGAGATTTTCATGATTAATAAATAATTGAAATTTGGAATTTGAATTGTTTTATTTTTCTATTATTTATTATTTATTTTAATTTTTTAATTTTTTAATCTTCTAATCTTTTAATCTTTTAATCTTTTAATTTTTTAATTTTTTAATTTTTTAATTTTTTAATTTTTTAAATTTTAAATTTTAAATTTTTAAATTTTAAATTTTAAATTTTAAATTTTAAATTTTATTATTTTTTAAAATTTTTAATTTTTTAGTTTTTTTAATTTTTAAAATTTTAAAATTTATATTATTTTGAATTTTTGCGTTAAATATAGATGCAAATCCAACCGACCGGGCATCCATTTGAAACCCACGAGGTAGAGAATTGCAATTAACGACCTCCTCCCTGTGAATTCAATAGCTTAAAAATAGCCTACAAATGAATTCCACAGAATTCATGTAGAATTCCAGTTCCAATTCCTTAATGCACTCTCAAATGGAAAAATTGGAATTGGAGGCCCCAATTCCAATTTCAGCCTCAATTCCACCTTCAATTCCACGAACCAATCGGGCCCTAAGTAATGAATTATTTTCAGATTTTACTTGTATAAGTGCATTTAATTCATTTTTTAATTAGTTAGCAATTCATATTTTAGGTTTTGATTCTTAATGACCAAGTCTTGTTTATCTTTAGACAAAATTTTCAGATCGTCCTCCAACTTAGAATTCTCAGAAACTAACTGATTCACATTAGTAGTTAATCGGCATGTTTCCTTGTAGAGAGAATCATAAGCCTCACTCAACTCTTTTTTCAACTGAGGTTTCATGTATAGATTTAACTATAGGTATCGAATCCTCAGAAAAAGGCATCTGAGTTCTAACCTTCATACTGGCAAGAAATTTACCTTCGTCAGCAATAGAGTGGTTATCTAGGTCCAAATCAGAAGAGTCATCCCATGTACGTGCTACCATTACCTGCCTTTTAGTTTTACTTTTGGTAGGGTAGATTAGAGCGGAATGACCTTTCGCTCTAGGTATCTCAATGACTTTAAACTCAAGGTGATTAAACCTTATATCTGAGCATGCGAATCTGATACCAATTGAAGGTGTAGTTGAGATAGCCTAGAGGGGGGTGAATAGGTTTCAAAATCAATTATGCAAAATTTAAGTTCGTTTTAAAACCTACAGATTATGTTATCGTTGATTATCTAATATGTCGATGAAAATCAATCAATAATTCATGTATTCAATGGAAAACTAAGCAGACGACGTCTATCAATATAAAAACGTAAGCAAACCATTCAAACACATGATTTATAGTGGTTCGGCACTCCGGCCTATATCGACTCCCAAGGGCACCGCTTCGGTCCCAAGGTATTCACTATGGATGGTTTTCAATCAGCTAACCACCAACCGTCAAACTTGAATTGTCATATGGTTAAGCCCTAACCGTGACACAAGGTTTTTCCTAGGTCCATCTCAAACCAGATTTCTTTTATGGTGATTCAATTGCCACGATCTACGTCCACCCGACACGTTTTTAATTAAAGTTAAAAATAATGAACTTTCACAAATTGATTTACCAATAAAATCGCCAGTCTAATGATGTGCTTGAATTTTCGACCTTCTCTCACAAATTCCTCCCCCCGCACCTTCGTAGAAGATGCTCCATGGGAGACGCTCAAAGGGGGTGAGTGTGAGAACCTGAAAATATTAATTTAAAACCAAAGGGTAAAATAGTAAATTGGTAAATGCTCAAATTAATAAACCAAGGAAATGTTGATAATAAATAAATATCCATCAAAAAACAAAACCTCATCATAACTAAGCTTAATTTTGAAATCCTTTTAATATAACTAAAACAAAGAAGTCAACAATTTGACTTGGTCAGTAAATTTGACTTGCTGACTAGGCCTAAAACAGAAAATAGAGATTAAGATAATTATAAATAAGAATGTTAATAAATAAACCTAAGTCTAATATAAACTAAATAGGAGTACTGAAAATCCTCTAGAAGCCTTATCATTTAATAAACAACTGTAGAATTAGAATCCTAGAAGAATTAGAAACCCAGGTTTCCCTAAAGTACAACAACTCCTAAAGATATCCCATTATCCCTAGATCCTTATATAAGAATGTACTTAGAGATCCAAACCATCCTAAAGATAACCAATTTTGTGGAGTAGCCCTAGAATGAGAAGAAAAACCTAGAAAATCCAAAGAAGAAGAAGAAGGAATCCTAGGAGAATTCTATACCAAATCTATGTGAGTTTGCTTTCAATGTCTTGCGTATTTACTTCGATTTTAATGTTATGAACTTGGGAAAGTTATGTTTGATTGTGATAACCCCTTTCCCATGATATTACTAATAAAACCTGTAAGTATTGATAAACCAAACCTCTTTACACATACATGCATAAGTAAAGAGATCAAACCCGGAAAATGACCAACTTGAAGCCCAAGAACCCTTTTATCAATTGTATAGGTTCAATTAGAGGATCTAAAACTAGTTTTCGAAGCACCTTTGAGTTATAGTATGGGAGATACCAAGTGAAAAATACCCGGAACGTGCTTCGGCGTACCAACTCGGTACACCGAATTCACGCCGAGCCCTTTAGTTTGACATTTTAAGCACTTGTTTGCACATCGAGCCCAAACTCGGCATACCGAGAGTACGTCGAGTGTCACAGTAATCATTTTAGGCCAATGGATTGTACATTGAGACCAAACTTGGCGTACCTAGAGTACGCCCAAAACCCAAAAATCTTAGAAACCTTCGTATAGAACCCCTTGGCGACCATTAGGTACACCAAGAGTATGTCGAGACCTCGCTGAACGTACACCGAGGAGTACGCCGAGAGCCTAAATGATGTGTTTTTGAACCCTAAAACCTAGGACACCTAAAGTAGACCTAATTTAACTGATCGACAATGTTTTTAGACCCTAGATGCATGCCTAACAAATTAAGAGCCTTTAAACCAAGTTCTAGCAAAATAATGCCATAGTTTAGAAAGATGATATTTGAAACACAAAAAGACCCGACTATTGACCTTTCTAGCGTGTCACACCCTCCTTTTTATGCTTGTTTAGGTACATAAATTGACAAAATAACTCAATGACTATTTATTACCACCATGTATGTGATTTGTGCTAATTAGTGCATATGTGAATGTAATACCTTACTATTAATGGTTATGCATATTTATATTACTTATATTATGATTATTGTACTTATATGAACATTTCTACCTAGGATGTGATATTATGCCTTGTTAGTATAGAAATATGAGATTGTGCTCATGTGTTTGCTGATGTGAACATATGCATATGAATCATTGTTTTGTTCATTAAAGGATCTGAACATATGTGATGCATTATGAACTACAAAATGTCTTATACCCTATGACTTGCATAGGATTAGATTACACTTGAGACCATTGACTTATTATTTACCCTTTTGGTCCATGGTTGGACTATATATTGTTTACTCCCAAGGTGAGGGATATATCCTGGGTGGTGATCCCGAAAGACTTGTGGAAAGATAAAGGTGAGGGAAAGTTCACAATGTGATGCCCAATATCTGAATCATATACCCTTATGTTAGTTGTTTAATATGTAAG
>JAUPMG010253070.1:11060-21654 GCA_031762675.1 Pachysandra terminalis | reverse complement strand
GTCTTTCTTCACATATCAACTATTGTAGTTGATATCCATACCACTAATATCTCTATTTGGATATTTTAAACATATAGTAGTTTTCCAACCAACCAAGCTGAATCATTTCTGCTTATTATCATTTTAAGGAATTGCAACATTCCCTTTTTATTGAACTCCAATATCTATATATATCATCCAACCCGTCTTAGGTTGGACAGTTCATCCTCACGTACATTAATATAATGTACAATCAATTGATTATCACATTCCAATACGTCTTCTCATACTCAGAATTAGGTATAATGAATATCCTTGCAATCAAGATAATCATAATCCTCATTAATAATTGGTTGCTCAAAATCCACTAAAACACCTTATACTTTCTCATTAATCTTTAATCCTAACTTTAAATCTTAAATCTGAACATAATCCTAATGTTAAAATACTTCATTGTTCATCCAATATAGTCTCTCACATTTCCAATGATATAGGCTTTACAACACTCATACTTCTCATTATATCTAGAGAAAATTACACAAATTATCTCAATTCAATTGTACATGATTCTTAGGTGTCTAAGCATCATCTATATCATTATATATCTTTATATAATCATAGTTTACCATATTATCACTTTATAGGTTAAATACCCTTCAAAAATTACAGTTTCTGTCATTCCCGAGCGATCGCCACTGGGTTTTCAGCTTCGGTACGCGCTTAGTATTCGGGTCATATCTCCTTCATTTCTTATCGGAATGGAGTGAAATTTGGTGCGTTGGATTCCTAACGTAAATAGGAATCATAGAAAAGTATCAATTAAATTCTTAAAAATCTTTAACGCTAACGAAAGTTTAAGGCTTTTGAACTGCACTCTTCTCTGTTTCTGCTGGCACAGAGAACAATACATATGTATATTTGTTTTGATTCTTAATCCATACACGATCCCACTTTCACATAAATCTTGTTCATTTATCAATTCTTTAGCAAGAAACATATAAAAATCTTAACATTTCATCGTATTCATGTACAATACACTTACCCGATTTTGCCGAACTTCCGAAAACTTGACGCCCACTTATCGTTGAAGAAGAATCACTCTCTTCTTCTTCCCCTTTCTCTTCTTTTCTTCTTCTTCTCCTCTCCAGAGAAATCTTCAATTCTCTCAAAGCTTCTCCGTGCTTCTCCACCCAAAATGAGAGGGAAAAACTCTCTTAGCTTCATATATTAGCTACTTAAGATATTTGGTACTACCGTGTATAACGGCAGTACACTTTGATGGTGCTCTAAGGCCAATTGACGTTTACATTTCATCGCATGATCTTATATTAGTCTTGTTATCTGATAAAGATAAAATCTTACCAAAATTCCCTTCTTGGAATATACATTTTGTATCATGATCAGAAAATTACCAAAATGCCCTTCTTTTAAAAATGTAAATTTATGGGCTCTGACAGTTCTGTACTTATATGGGCATTCCAAGCTCATTGTAACGTTTCCTGTTGCAGGTTGAGCTAGTGTTATGGAGGTTGTGAGTCTCGTTAGTGTTTCAGTTTAGTTTGCTTTACTCGCATTCAAACTTTGGTTATATCGATGTTCTAATAATTGGCCCAGCTGAGTGCCATTAGCAGAGTTTTCATGATTATTTAACTTATGTTATTTTGTAGTTTGCTTCCGCACTCTGAGATGAATAAAGAATTTATTTTTATTTCATCTTAATCTTGGTTATGATATGGCGATCCGTGGTCCAGAAATGGATCTCGAAGGTCTCACCTCGAGATTCGTGCCGCTCGCATAGGGATTTGTGCCACGAGTTTTGGGGCATGACAGATTGGTATCAAAGCCAAGTTTTGTAAACAGAGTAAGGTAGTGAAAGGACTGTAGAACTAGGTATCACATAGAAACATGAAGTTAGGGGAAGTAATATAGAAATCTAACTTAGGATTGTACGGTGATTGATTGCCTGAATTGTGATATGCATATTAGACATGAGAACATAGGATTTGAAGAGTTGGATTAGAATCTAATAGTTGATTGTGAAATTGTAGATGGTTGGACGTAGAGGGAGGAGACCGGCTACGAGATGTTCATCATCCTCTGGTACTACTGGGGGTCAGACTGATCCGCAGTTAACAGGTGTCTACCAGGTATTGGCAGACATGGCTACGATCCAGAGAGATCAGATGCAGATGGTGGAGCAGAGACCGACTGTGACTACACCTGTTGCTTGTCTTGAGAAGTTCAAGAAACTGTCGCCTCCATCCTACGAGGGACTCGGTGAGCCAAACCTGGCGCAGGATTGGCTATTAGATGTCGAGCGAATCTTCAAGACCATGGAGTGTCCTGAGGTATAGAGGATGATCTTAGCCACCTTTATACTTAAAGGTGAGGCTCTCCACTGGTGGATTATGGTGGAGAGGAACTTGGCGGCGACCTTGACCTGGGCAGAGTTTAGGACGCAGTTTCTGGAGACGTACTTGCCGAGCAGCTACCGTCGACAGATGGCTCTAGAGTTTATGAGTTTGGAGCAGGGGTCACACACAGTGGCTTAGTATGAGGCGAGGTTCGCCATGATATCTCGTCATGTGCCTCACATGGTGGCGAACGAAGCGGATAAAGCCGCTAAGTTCGAGGAGGGTCCCAAAACAGCGATCCGATCTGGGGTGGTACCCCAGATGCTTAGGACATATTCATTAGTCCTAGAGTGTGCACGACACGTGGGGAGGGACCTGGACCGGGTCAGTGTTCAGAGGGATCAGCCTAGGCAGGACAGACATGACAATGGTGGCCGGTACCCGCCGTATCAGCAGAGGTAGGGATCTGACAAGCGTCAGAGGAGCAACAGTAGACAGACGAGGGGTCCACCTATAGATACAGTAGTACGGGGACCTCAACGTCAAACTCAGCATCAGCCGCAGCAGCAGCCACTACCACCTCAGGACTAGCAGTTTCATCAGGACCAACAGTTTCGTCGGTGAGATACGAGGGTATGCTACAACTGTGGTAAGGAGGGCCATCCTCAGAACTGGTGCAGAACACCTAGGAGAGATGGCAGACCAATTCAGCCTAGGCCAGTGCAGGTTGGCAGGGCCAATGCCATGACACATACATCAGTTCCTTGAGACGACCGTACGACCAATGCTGTGGTGGAAGGTACTATTCACTTATTTCATACTCCAACCCGTGTGTTATTCGATTCTGGTGCATCCCATTCCTTCATATCCAGTAGTTACATGTTATTTTTGTGTTTGCAAACGAATAGTTTGGAGTCTTCGTTGCATAAAATCAATCCAGTGGGAGGGATCGCAACTCTATACTAAGTATGCCATGCTTGTGTCGTGAGAGTAGGTGACCTAAATCTGGAGGCAAACTTGGTAGTATTGGATATGGTCGACTTCAACTTGATACTTGGTATGGATTGGCTCTTTGCCTATCATGCTAGAGTGAATTGTTGTGAGAATTCGGTTGTATTAGATCTTCCTGGAGGTCGTCGTCTGACGTTCCCTAGGGTTGAGAAGGATAATTATCAAACTTATTTCTGTGTGCTGCGGATGGGGAGCATAAGATATCTTTAGAGAGTATTCCCATAGTCCGAGACTTCAGCATTGTGTTCCAAGAGATCCATGGTTTTCCACTTAAGAGGGAGGTAAGACTTTAGTATAGAACTTGTGCCGGGTACTGTTCATATTTCTCTTGCGACATATCGGATCTGAATTACGAGAGTTGAAGGAGCAGTTGGATGGTTTGATTGCACTTGGTTCCATCAGGTCGAGTACATCACCGTGTGGAGCGCCAGTGTTGTTCGTGAAGAAGAAGGACGGGTCACTTCGTCTTTGTGAGGATTACAGGCTGCTGAACCGGGTAACTGTGAAGAACAATTACCCACTGCCAAGGATTGACGATTTGTTTGACCAGTTGAGAGGTGCACAATTCTTCTTGACGATTGACTTAAGGTCAGGGTATCACCAGTTACGGATCCGAGATGAAGACATTCAAAAAACAGCCTTTCGTACTCGCTGTGGTCATTACGAGTTTGTTGTTATGCCATTCGGGTTAACGAATGCGCCAGCTGCTTTCATGGACTTGATGCATCGGGTGTTTAGACCTTTTCTAGATCAGTTTGTTGTCATCTTTTTGGATGACATTCTGATTTATTCAAGGTCTAGGAAGGAGCATGAGGAGCACCTCAGGATTGTGTTGCAGAGGTTGTATGAGCACCAGTTATTTGCCAAGCTGGAGAAGTGTGACTTCTGGAGGGATGGAGTGAGATTTCTTGGTCATGTGGTATCCAGGACTGGCATATCTATGGATTCGGCCATGGTAGATGTAGTTCTTGGTTGGGAGCAACCGAAGAATGCGTTCGAGATCAGAAGCTTCCTTGGTCTAGCGGGCTATTATCGGAGATTCATTCAGAGATTCTCCACTATTGCAGCACCGTTGACTCGCTTGACTTCGAAGGATGTAAAGTTTGTCTGGGATGAGAAGTGTGAGTTGGCCTTCGTGAAACTCAAGGAGAGATTGACTTCAGCACCGGTCTTAGTGATACCTTTTAGTGGTCAAAAGATGGAGGCTTACACGGATGCATCTTTGCAGGGCTTGGGCGCAGTTCTAATGTAGGATGGACGTGTGGTGGCTTACGCATCTCGGCAGCTTAAGACTCATGAGCGCAACTACCCCACTTATGATCTTGAGTTGGCTACAGTCGTGTTTGCTCTGAAGTTGTGGAGACACTACCTGTACGACGAGGATTTTAAGCTATTTTCAGACCACAAGAGTCTGAAGTACATTTTTAAGCAGAAGGATCTGAACATGCGCCAGAGGAGGTGGTTAGAGTTGGTTAATGATTATATCTCTACCCTTCACTATCATCCTGGGAAGGCAAATGTCGTAGCAGATGCCTTCAGCCGTAGACCGCGGGGAGTGTTAGCACAGTTGATGAGGCAGGAGTGGAGATTGCAAGAGGTTATAGCAGATCTGGGAGTTCAGGTATTCGAACTTCAAAGTTGTGGATATCTTTTTAGTGTGATTTCTAGACCTTCTTTGGAGGATCGTATTGCTGTTAGTAATAGGAGTGATTAGGATCTTCATTTGTTAGCAGCAGACGATGGGAAACCAGAGTGGGTGGTGCATTCTGATGGTTTGATTAGATATCAGGGTCGTCTATGTGTTCCAGACGATCAAGAGATCATGCGAGAGATACTGGAGGGGTCACACAAGTCACGATATTCCATTCATCCTGGGAGTACTAAGATGTATTGAGACTTGCGTGTGAACTTCTGGTGGCCGGGTATGAAGAGAGATTGCACAGTTCGTGGCTCGATGTATCACGTGTCAGCAGGTTAAGGGTGAGCATATGAGATCTGCGGGATTATTGCAGCCTTTACCTATAGCCGAGTGGAAGTGGGAGCACATCACTATGGACTTTGTAGTCGATTGGCCCAAGACTAGAGGTAGTATGGACTCGATTTGGGTGATCGTGGATCGGTTAACCAAGTCAGCTCATTTCTTGCCTGTGAGAGTCACGACTTCAGCCGAGGAGTTTGCGAGATTGTATGTTCGGGAGATTGTGCGACTGCATGTTGTGCCAGTGAGTATTGTTTCGGATCGTGGTTCTCTTTTCACGTCTAGATTCTGTGAGGGTTTGTAGAAAGCCATGGGTACACAGTTGGACTTCAGTACGGCTTATCACCCTCAGACAGATGGTCAGACTGAGAGAGTGAACCAGGTGCTGGAGGATATGTTGGCGGCATGCGTTATGGCCTTTGGTGGTAGTTGGGGAGAACATCTACCTCTGGTGGAGTTTTCTTACAACAACAGCTATCACTCGAGCATTGCCATGACTCTGTTTGAGGCATTGTATGGTAGACCATGTCGTTCTCTAATCTGTTGGGCGGAAGTTGGTGAGAGCAGTTTACCGGGGCCGGAGCTTGTTCAGGAGTCTACGTCTAAGGTGAAACTAATTCGGGAGAGAGTGAAGTCGGCTCAGAGTAAATAGAAGAGTTACGCAAACCGGAGGAGGAGACAACAAGAGTTCGCGGTTGGTGATCACGTGTTCTTGAAGGTATCTCCTATGAAGGGTGTGATGCGCTTTAGTCAAAAAGGGAAGCTTGCACCGCAGTATGTTGGACCCTTCGAGGTGTTGGAGTGCATTGGGCATGTCGCTTATCGTGTTGCCTTACCTTCGCAGATTTCGGTAGTACACGATGTATTCCATGTGTCATTGTTGCGAAAGTATGAGCCTGGCCCGTCACATGTGTTGGACTCGAGCCAGTTGCACCTTCATGAGGATGTGTCGTATGTGGAGCAACCGATGCAGATTTTGGACCAGAAGGAGCAAGTCTTAAGGACCAAGACTATACCTTTAGTGAAGATCCAGTGGGGTCATCACGACGTGTCTGAAGCCTCTTGGGAATTAGAATCGGAGATCTGGGAGCGCTATCCACAGATTTTCGCAGTTTGAGGTATGTAATTTTGGGGTCGCAATTCTTTTAAGGAGGGTAGGTTTTAATGACCTAAACTCATTAATTGGATTTCCTTATTTATTATTGTATTTATTTGGTGTTTATTATGCATGTGTTTATATAGTTCATGTGTTAATTAGACTTAAGGAGTTAATTTAATTGTCTATTAATTATTTAGGGCCAATCTGTAATATTAGCCTTGAGTGGGGTTATGTTGTTAATTCAACATGATAGAACCAATTCGAAACGCACCAGATGTGCGTTGAATTGGTCTTGCAGTTGAAGGGAGACGTGGCCTTTGAGGTGGCCTATTCGTGGATGTGGTGGGAGAGAAGTTAGGGAGTTGCTCCCTATACTTCTCAACCCATTTGTGGTTCGATCAAGAGAGAATAAGAACAATTTTGGAGAGACAATTAAGAGAGACTAAGAGAGAGTTAGATAAGAAAAGAAGAAGACTAGGAAGCTTAGTTTTCTGGGTTGCTTGTGTAGTGGAGAAAAAGAAGAAGACTCCTAAAGATCCCTACTGATTCTCATTACAGAATAACAAAGAATCATGTAAGTACATTTCCTATTCATTTTCGTTCATAATATTTGATCTTAGTTATACATTTCTGCTATGTTAATCGAAAAAATTCTGTTATGTTATTCAAGTGCATTTTCTGCTATGCGTTTTGATATGTGATTAATCTTTGTATTTGAGCATAAGTGGGTGCGATTTAATTCGATAAATTTGAGGTGTTCAACACCTCTATGTCGCACTGGTAGGTGCGATTAAATACCAGTTTCTGTCATGAGTTTTGAATCAGTTTTGCTATGAGTTTTAATCTCTGTAAACTGAGCACTGTTAGGTGAGTTTAATCTTAGTTTAATCTCAGTTTTTGGAGCACTGTTAGATGCGTTTAATCTCAATTTTAATCTCAGTATGTGGAGCACTGTTAGATGCGTTTAATATTAGTTTAAATCTCAGTTTAATCTCAATATTTGGAGCACTGTTAGATGCGTTTAATCTCAGTTTTAATCTCTATAAACTAAGCATTGTTAGGTGAGTTTAATCTCAGTTTTAATCTCAGGTTTTGGAGCACTGTTGGATGCGTTTAATCTCAACTTTAATCTCAGTATTTGGAGCACTGTTAGATGCGTTTAATATTAGTTTAAATCTCAGTTTTAATCTCAGTATTTGGAGCACTGTTAGATGCGTTTAATCTCTGTTTTAATCTCAGAATTTGGGTACAATGTGTATGCATTTTTATATCAGAAACTGAGTACAGTGGGTATGTGTTTTAATCTCAGAATTTGAGTACAGTGGGTATGCGTTTTAATCTCAGAATTGGGGTACAGTGTGTGTGCGTTTTAATCAATTATAAAGTATATGTTCTGGCACATGATTTAGAATTTTGTTATAATGTTTATATGAGTTTTCATAGTAATGAAGTAGTTTCTAGTATTTTTACAGAATCCGTTTCTATTGTATATATGGTGAATCCATATCAGTTTTTATATTGAATCCGTACCGGATATGATGTTGAATCCGTATTGGTTTTGATGCCAGTTTAAGTGGTTTAGGAAGGTTGGTCGAGCCGGTTGGGTTTCTTGTGATCTAGTGAAGTCTAAGTTCAGGCTGTGTGCCTAGTGTGATGGTTGTGTGCCTACTATTTGTGGATGCTCCCAATTCCTATTGACCAACCTAAACCCAGTATATTTAGCAGATCATTACTATAAATGGTTAGAATGGGTATGAGTTGTTTTGTCATGATAGGATGTCTATGATGATTCTAAGGATTATCGACGTGTATGGGCGCGTGGATACTAGTCTTGGATCGTATCACTAAGATCCTAATAGTAATAATAAGTGCATTCATACTATGTTAGCATGATTCTTAAGTGAGCCCGAGAAGAGAGCATGGGATTTCCTTTTGAAGTTTCCTGGTTGGGTTCACTATACCCATGGGTGAAAGTCCCATTTAAATGAGGTAGGTATCTTGTGAGTTCCTATACGGTTGGCTATTCCTTGAGTATTAACACTCAGAAATTAGTATATGGTGGCCTTCGTACCATGAGTTAGCGCCCAGAACGAAGCGAGGGACATCTGGCTGTTCCTGGTGACACTATGTCCCGAATTTGGTTTGTGATTGTGAAGCTACATTTGGAAGGGGCACTTAAGTATTCAGAATGACATAGACATTGCATATCATTCATTCGTATTAAATTGTGTGAGCATAACATTTAGGTCATGTGCATGTCATACATACCATAAACATATCATAACTCAATCTGCATATCGTGTTCAATTATATCTTGTTTTTATCTCGATTAAGTATTTGATTTAATGTATGTCAAGGTAACATGGTTCTGTACTTATATGGGCATTCCAAGCTCACTTTACCGTTTCATGTTGCAGGTTGAGCTAGTGTTATGGAGGCTGTGAGTCTCGTTGTTGTTTTAGTTGAGTTTGCTTTACTCGCATTCAAACTTTGGTTATATCGATGTTGTAATAAACTGCCCAGCTGAGTGCCATTAGTCGAGTTTTCATGATTATTTCACTTATGGTATTTTGTAGTTTGCTTCCGCACTCTGAGATGAATAAAGAATTTATTGTTATTTCATCTTAATGTTGGTTATGATATGGCGATCCGCGGTCCAGAAATGGATCCCGAAGGTCTCACCTCGAGATTCGTGCTGCCCGCATAGGGATTCGTGCCACGGGTTTGGGGTGTGACACTGGACCAAGGAAATTTTGGGTTTCGATCAGAACAAAGGTCTAGCTGAAGGTCATATTAACCCAGAAAAATTCCCAAAATCTTTTAAAATCCGTACCTTTCATATTTTGTCCAGAAACTCAGTTTTACACTCCGGAATCCACATATCAGAAAACAATACATCCTATTTAATATTATACACATCCAATACATCTTTAATCATCACAAGTACATTAGGTTATTATATTATCAGAAAAATCATGCTCACATCGTATACAAATAAATCTCTATTGAATCTTAGCAAATAAATCCTATCCAGTGCATTCCTAGCATATTTGCCATGCAAATGTAACCTAATCAATATACCTAATACAGTAATCATATTCCTATGAAAGTGTTTAGGATAATATCCAAGGAACAACTACCTATTTTTTCTCAAGACCTTCTTTCTTTTCCTTTTTGCTCTCTTCCTTCTTCTTTTTCTCCTCTTTTCCTCTTTTTGCTGCAATGGCCGAATCTCCAGATCTGGTTTTCCCTTAGCTTTTCTTTAGGTCGTGAGATTTTAACAACACCTCCCCAGAACGCATGTCCATATTAGGAAGGTGTCATGGGGTTATGGGAAACTTTCTCTCTATCCTTAATTTCTAAATTCAAATTCAAAAGGAATTGACCAACATATCCTTACCTCCTCCCATGGGCCATACGACCAGCCCAAACCTCCCTCTAGTGTACACGTTGGGCCCAAGGCCCTATATCCATGAATTTCATAAAAATTAAACAAGTTACCCCATACTTTCACTTAATTACATTTATGCCCTATTTCAGATTCAAGTCCTAAGGTTCAACGCAATTTCCTCTTCAAAATTAATATAACTTAAATCATAGTTAAATCATGTTAATTATGATTTAGGGTCCGGATTACTGCATAAGGGATTGTACCATGGGTTGCATGTCCCTAGAACTTTGATGTGCATGTAGAATACTTGAAAACCCAATTTCCATGAGTGGCGGAAGTGATGCCTAAGGAGTTTATGGTAATTAAGTATAGTATAGACAATGACAGGAGAGGAAGGAGACCGTTGCCTAACTTTGTCTGTGTGACCTGATCAAGGAGGCCTTGGAGGCTAATGGTTGTTCATATAAAAGCCTAACTCATTCTGTGTGACCCAAGTATAGTACCATGGGGGTTGCTGATAAGAGAATGTATTGAAGTCCAATTACCATGTGTGGTCCAGGTGAAACTTGGTGTGAAGCCTTAGAGACTGTGATGCATTGAACAGACATCTTAAGGAAGGTTAATTAACTGAAATATTGAATTATACCTATCATATTATGCATGCATTGATATATGTGCCTTGATAATGTGTATGCATGATTTATATGATATGTGTGATGTATGTGAAGGCATGGAGCCTAATACTTCATTTGGGAACTCCATAGCACTTCTTATTCACAAAG
>JAUPMG010253070.1:0-11050 GCA_031762675.1 Pachysandra terminalis | reverse complement strand
CCCCCCCCCCCCCCCCCCCTCCAAATTTTTTTGCACGAAAGGCTTGACATGAAGTTTAACGAAGATGAAGAGTAGTAGATGTTTATTGGTTTTAATGGTATCTTGCGACCTTTTTGATTGATTACTACTTCCGCTGCAATTGTTTATGATTTTTCTGCTTATGGTTTGATATTCCATCCCTTGGATGAGGGGTGAGAGTTGCATCTTGGGATCGACATGAACCTCAATAACGAGGCACATATTTGGGAAGTGACAAAGTGGCCATCATGGACCAACTGCAATAGGTTTTGTTTGAAGAGATAACAAGGGAAATTCCTTGGTGGTATTGCTTCTAACATGGGTATTACTTCCAAGCTAATCGCAGAGGCAACAATTGCAATAGAAGAAATCAAACTTGCTATGAGTTTAGAAGTGGAACACCTTGATCTAGAAGGAGATTCAAGATTTATCATCAAGTGCCTTAGAAACCTCGCCTTTAGATACCATGGGATATTGAATCTTTGATGAATGAAGCCGTAAAAACCCAAACTAAAATAATAGGGTTAATGTGTAATTAATAAAAGAATAGAGTCATTTAAAATTTTAGTAAATTAGCTATTATATTTGACTTTGATTTGTTGTGATTGGTGGGTTGAACTATAGGAAACTAAGTGCATCACACACAATCATAAGTCTCATAAGTTATAATGTGTGGATAGGATTTCATAGGAACTTTTAATCTAATCTATTGGCTGGAAATTAATAGGAGTAATACTAGTTTTAATTTAGTTAGGATTGTAAAATCAAAAGATGAAAAATATTAGTTTAACTAAAACAAGGACCCCTAATTTAATGGCTAAGATTTAATAAAGGATTAAATCTAGTTCTAATCTAATAAGGATTAAGTGACGTAGAAACTAATTATTAGTTTAAATATAATTAGGAAACTTAAACCAATGGCTGAGATTAGGTAGGAACTTAACTAATGTAATCTAAGGGTAGAGAATGAAAACTAATCCAAAATAGATAGAGACTCCTAGATTAAAACAAACTAAAAACATAAAACTATATAGACACTAGAACTAGACGTATAGATCATAAATCTTAAGAAAGAGAGAGAGAGAGAGAGAGAGAGAAGAAGAAGAAGAAGAAGAAGAAGGTACAACAACTCTACAACCTTGGAGAAGCTTAGATTTCTAGAAGTTCAAGCTTGAAGAGAAGAAGGTGTTCAACTCAACACCATTAAGATTCAAGGTAAGTATTCAACTAATACCTTATTTTCGATCTGAACTAGGTATATATGTCATATTCCTTAAGCATGACATAGCATATCTATTAATATTATCTTTTTTCTACTCCTTATTCAAAATATGATAAAAAGTATTATTTTCTGGGTTAGAATACCATAGAATGATCTTGGTAAGATAAGTGAATTATTTTGTGATTTAATCTATGGGTTTCGTTCGGAATTCAAATCCATGAAGAGTTTTTTGATGAATTAAATGCTAAAAAGGGACTTATATATAATTTTTGGAACTTTTTGGGCTTGTCCCAAGAATCGACAGATCAAGCAGCATGTCACTAGGATGCCAATCTGCTTTCTGGGTTGAGTCGGCAACCTAACGGGATGCCGCTAAGGTTGCCGACTACCACCATTTTTTTTTTGTTTCGGTCTAGGCTGCCAACCCTCTGAGATTTGTTTTTGTGCCCACTGCTTAGGCTGTCAATCACCCCAGCGGCAACCCAAGGGCAGGGTCAACGACATGCCAAAAATATTTAAGGTTGTCTGTTTGATCTAAAACTTTGCCAGCAAGTTTAATAGACCTAATTGAGACTGTATGTGGTGTTAGAATTGAAGTTTGATGCATATTTTACATAATGGACCTATTAAGGAGACTTTTTTATGTTTGCCTAACATGTGAAATTTTGATTCGGATTATTATGATTTTCAAAGTTATCACGATCATATTTTATAGCTTATATTACTCTTGCTCTTGTACATAAAATTAATTGATTAGTTAATTTCACAACTCACTTGCATAGCATATGCCTATGGAGCATTTAGAGCTTGGTTTGGGTCTAATGCCTTGATTAGACCCCATAATTCTATATTTATGGAATTTATGGATATAATGAGGGTATTGTACTCTGGAAATTACAATATTGACGAGGAAGTCCTGAATAGACTAATTTGCATGTGTTGAGGGAGTCCCTATCCCAATAGACCAATCTTTATTCATGTCTTGTGGACAGATGACTGTGTAAAATTATTTTAGTAGGTCGGGTAATGTATGGTTCATAAGGGAAAGTTCACATCGGTGAGACCCTAGATGCGTCCCGTGATCGCAAATAAGAGTGGGGATTGTGCCCATTAGGCCGTAGCCCCTTGAAACTATGATGCGCACATAGAATAATCTATTATCATGGCCTTGTATTCAGGGGATGAATTCACATTGGTTGGACATCTTGGGTATTTGGATTAGATCTAGTATGGAATAGACACTATTCGAATGCCACATCGCATGCATATTGCATTCATATAATTGTGCTTGAATCGCATGTGGTGATTAAATATCTTGTTGCATTAGCATGCATTGCATTCATTAATAATTGAACCAACATATCATACTGCATTCCACATCACATCATATTGCATTGTACATCATTTATATCATTAGTTGTATATACTAACTTTTTGTTTTTGTCTACGGGAATACCAATGAAGAGTGACATTGTCCCTACTTCAATCTTAAATACTACTTTGATTTGTTTACTTACAATCTAAGTGTACCTTACGCTTTCGAGCAACCATATTTTAGAGCCTATAGATGAGGGACAACAGGACTATGATGATCAAGACGAAGGACAAGCATATGATGAAGACTTTAGTTATAATGAGAGCATTGTTTGATGATTTCAATAGATTTTGTAATAGGATTCATTGGATTTATGCTTTTAACGATTTAGTATCATTAGGATCAGATTTGAGTAATTGGTAGGTTTTGATTGAAGCATGAGACTAGGAATAGTTTATTTCCGCTGTTTTGCAGTTTGATGTAATGGATTATTTTCAACACATTTAATTTCATATTTTATAATTATCTTAATGGATTCAATGTGTTTGGCAATGTATTGAATACCACTCCCATGTGGAATAGGGTGAGAGTTATATTTCCAATCTTTAGGAACTCCAATGGGATCTCTAGGTTTGAGATGTGAGAAAGTTGGTATCTCAGCCTAAATTTTTTGTTTTCAATCAATTCCAAAAGTTTTTGTGTGCTAATATTTCAAAAGTTTTTGTGTGCTGATTTTCAAAAGTTTTCTTTGTATTGATTACTTATTACGAACATTGGTTGCTAACTTAAGTATGAGCAGATTCTTCTTTATTCTTACACAGACTTGTAAATCATCATATTTTCAGAATGGCTAATGGAAGAAGTGGTAATGTTGGTACAAGCTCATCGGGAGGGGCTGATGATGATAATAAAAATCCCCAACTAACTAGAGTTTACCAAGCATTGGGAAAGATGGCCTCAATGATGCGACAATCGCAAGCTCAATCTCAATCGATGACACAACAAATAGAGGCACAAAAAAAAACTCTTAGCATTGAAAAGTTCAGAAAATTTGGACCTACTGTTTTCCAAGGAACAACCGGTCCGATGAAAGAACAAGCATGGATTGAATCTCTGGAGTACATCTTCCAAGTGATGGAAGTAGAGGAACGTGAGGTCACGCCCCAAAACCTGTGCACGAATCCCTATGCAGGGGCACAGATCTCAAGCTGAGACCTTCGGGTTCCATACATGGAATGCGGATTGCCATATCATACACAACAGAGTGCCGGAGCTAATCAACATTCGGGTTCCACGCATGGAATGCGGATTGCCATATCATACACAAAGTAATAAAAGCAGTAGAATAATTTTATCAATAACAACAGAGTGCGGGAGCTAATCAACATCAAATTAAATGTCATTCAATGACTTCAGCAGAGCAATGACTACCAAGTCTAAAACAAACTAATCCCAAAGGTAAATAATCATCATTACATCAAACTGGTTCTCAAGAACATGTTCATCATTTTTAAACAGAAATAAACATAAGCAGCTGCATCAGGCCCTATCCATCATCATCCCACCATATCCTGCAACATAAGAAGTCGCGTGAGATTGGAATGCTCATTAAGTGACATATCTGTCACCAGTCCTCATAAAACACCATTAGTCAAAACTAAAGAACAGCTATTTAGAAATACGATAACGAGAAGCACGTGTCATATATTAATTTATGGATCGTATGAAAGATCATATGAAGGATGTTATGAGATGCGTCATTTAGATGTCCTATATGGTATGCTCAATAATAGGAAAGCAAATGAGATATGAGATGTTATGTACTACACAATGTATCATGTTAAGTGCCCCTCATATGTAGCTTTACAATCACAAAACAATTCGGGACATAAGTCACCAGAAACAGCCGGATGCCCACTCTCCATTACGGGCGCTAAACCATGGTACGAAGGCCATCATATGTTGATTTTATGAGTGTAATTACTCAAGGTTTAGCCAACCGTATAGGACCTCGCAAGAATTCTACCCTTATTTAAATGGGACTCTAACCCATGGGTATAGTCAACCCAACCGAAAACCTCACAAGGAAAATCCTTATTCGCACCTCCTGGCTCACTTAAGAATTCACATAGACCTAGTATGTATGCAATTATTAACTTAGGATTCAAAGGAGAAGTCCCTTCAGAAACTATACATGCGCTGTCACATCCCAAACCAATTGAGATCCTTAGGATGCCCAAAGGTTTAGTATGTACCTCTCACCCCAATAAAAATGGGAGTGGAAAGCAATAATCAAAACATAAGCGGAAGTAAAATCAATAGTTCTATTTATAACTTAAGTAAAAATACGTAGATCTAATCTTATTACAACTGAATTAATGAAATCTACTTAAATTTCTAATACAACACCCTATCTACTATTCTTCAATTCTAGTCCTTTCCCAAGCTCTTCTTATGCTACTCTTTAATCCTGAAAAGCATAAATAAACATACATGAGCTGGAAAGCCCGGATGAGTAGTCCTTCAAAGCAAGGTATTTACTCATATTCCAATGCTATGAAATACAAACAATATAGTAGATGTAATAAGTATATTCTGTAAATTATACGATAATTAATGATGAATGTGAACAACAGTCATATAATAAGCATTCTCTCCCAATTCTCACCATGGTATAAGGAATAATAGTCAATGTCAATGATCCTACTTCTATATGCAAATGAGATCACACAAGATACTCACAATAATATCAGCAAGCAATATGCAATGCAAGGGTGCAGTTAAGTATGCTAATATTGTAAGTTCCTACATGATCGATCATTCCTTAAGAAAGATGTCTTCTCAAACCATCCCCTCATACAGGGCCATTCTCAAGTTAATATATTCCATGTGTACATCATGGTTTTAAGGGGGCTTCGACCTAAAGGGAACAATTCCCCCACTTATTTGTGATCAAGGGCAAAACTCCAAGGTTTCACAAATGTGAACTATCCTTAAGGAATCTTACATTTTAAACAACTAACACAAGGGTATATGATTTAGATATTGGACCTCACATTGTGAAATTTCCCTCATCCTTCATCTTTCCATAAGTATTTTGGGATTTAAAAATATATCCCTCACCTTGGTAGTAAACAATATATAGTCCAACCATGGGACAACAATGGCAAATAATAAATCAATGGTCTCAAGTTTATTCTAATCCCATGCAAGGTATAGAGTATTAGACTTTACTGTCACAGCAGGGTAGTCCAAGATGCAACTCATTAATTCAGGTCAGTTAATTAGCACAAACAATGATTCATAGGCGTATAATCACATCAGCATAAACATGAGCACAATCTCATGATTCTAGACTAAATAACGATAAGATCTCATATTAGGTAGGAATATTCATCTAAATACATTAATTTATGATAGAATTAGTTATAAATATGCATAATCATAAATAATAAGGTATTCCACTTACATAAAGCACTAATTTACACATAATCACATACATGGGGGTAAATAAAAAGTCATTGAGTTATTAAGTCAATTTATGTACCCAGGCATGCTCAATTAGAGGGTGTGACACTTCTGGAATGGTCAAAGATCTTGTCTCTTAAGTGTTTCAAAATATCACTCACCTAAACCAAGGCACTAGTTGATTAGAGTTGGTTAGAACTTGGTTATAAGGGTCTTGTATCGTTAGGCTTGTATTTAGGGTCTAATAACATGGTGAATCAGTTAGGTTAGGTCTAATTTAGGTGTCCAAGGTTTTAAGGGTCAAAAACAGGTCAATTGGGCTCTCGGGGGTACTCCTCGGTGTACGCTCGGTGGGGTCCCGGCGTGGTCTCGGTATATCTAGTGGTTGCCAAGGGGTTCCATATGTGATCTTCAAGGTTTCTGGGTTTTGGTCATTACATGATGCTCGGCGTACTCTAGGTATGCCGAGTTGAAGCTCGATGTACTATCCAGGGGCTAAAAAGACTCACTGTGATGCTCGACATACTCTCGGTACACCGAGATTAGGTTTTGTGGACAAACCAGGGAGCAAAACATCATAAGATAGGGCTCGGGGTGCAGTCGGTGTACCGAGTTGGTACGCCGAAGCACGTTTTGGGTGTTTTTCTATTGGGATTCCTCCCATAGGGTTCCTACAACTCAATGGTAGTTCAAAAAATAATTTTAGATCATTGGATTGAACCTATACAATTGATAAAAAGGGTTATTGGCCATCAAGTTGGTCATTTTCTGGGCTTGGTTTCTTTGCTTGTGCATGAATGTGTACAGATGTTTGGTTTATCAATACTTACAGATTTTATTAATAAGATCATGGGAAAGGGGTTAACACAATCAATCATAACTTTCTCATGGTCCTAACATTAGAGTAGAAGTACATACGTAGGACATTGAAAGAAATCTCACATAGATTTGCTGTAGAATTCTCCTAGGGCTTCTTCTTCTTCTTCTTGGAGTTTCTGGGTTTCTTTTCTTATTCTAGGGCATCTCCACGAAATTGATTATCTTTACGATGGTTTTGAATCTCTTAGTAAGATTCTTATTTATAAGGACCTTGAGGTAATGGGTTCTAATTAGGAGGAGTTGTACCCTTTAGGGAAATCTGGGTTTTCTAATACTTCTAGGATTCTGATTATAAGGTTGCTTATTTAATGATAAAGCTTCTAGAGGACTTTTTTTTATTCCTATTTGATTTATATTAGACTTAGGTTTATATCTTATTATTATTATTATTATTACATATCTAAATCTCTATTTTCTGTTTTAGGCCTAATCAGCAAGTCCAATTACTGACCAAGTCAAACTGCTGACTACTAAATATATTGACTAATTACTTATAAGTCCTTATTAATTAGTTAAGTTTCTTATAATTCTAAGTACATTAATTAAGCCAATTGCTTATTAAGTTATATTAGCTTAGGGGGTTAGAAAATAACTTATAGGTTCAGTTTAACTTGTGGTTTTCAAATAGGTTCATATTAGTACAGGTTACCATCTTAACCTTATTCTTAGTTAGAACTTGTTAGTTTAGCTTATTAGAATATACTCCAATTACATAACTTGTGTCTTAATTACTTAATATTTATGTTGAGCTTAATTAGGTTTTATTAAATTACCCTTTTAACCTTAGATTAAAGTTTTAAAATTTTTCGGTTGTTACACGCGCCTATACTCGCAGATAATCTTTTGGAAACTATCATAAGCTTCCCAAACAATGTACGGAGTAAACCAAAACAATACTAACGGTCCATGTACCAATCACCAAACTAAAGGAGTCACAACCCCAATTCATGGTCAAGTCGGTAGGCTGGTCGGTGGGGTTAGGTGTGCCATGGAATTCAAAGTCGGTTCCCCGCAAGTGGGTCCGTGCCCATTCACCTTCCTTTGATCCCAATAGACCCATCCATACTCAATAGACTCAAACCCCCCTCCAAAGCACCTAAAACTCTCAGAAATATGCCCCTGTCGACAGTACAGCCGATGTGCCGGTGCTTCTCGACGGGCTATGTCCTATGTATTTTGGCTCCTGTCGGCAGCATAGCCAGTGTGCCAGTGCCTACCGACGATCCTTCTTATGGGTATTTTGTTCCCTGTCAGCAGCACGACCGGTGTGCTGTTTCTTGTCGACGGTTTACGAGACAGGTAATCTGCAATGCTCAAAACATCCTCCCTTCAACATGAAATCAATACCGAACACATGTAGACAAAGTATGAACATTTGATCATGAACAAATCAGTTAAAAACACACGCACAAATCATCAACTAAACTCAAATCAAATGGATAATCATGCTCATGATACAAATACAAAATCTGAAGAACAACCATGGTATGATACGAGAATCATACAGAAAATGGAACTTACATTAAAGCTTAATTTCTGATCTGCAACTCTTTTTCTTCCTTCCTCTTCTTCCTCATTCTTTGCTTCAGTTCTACTGCAAGGACGGCTTGGGTTTACGTTCAGATCTAAACTTCTCTTCTCCTCTCTTTTATGATCTCACAAAGTCTCCTAACTCAAAATTTTGTATATAAGGGAAGTAAGATGAGGGAATGGAAACTCCCATCCATTACTCACATTACCAACCCACGACAAACCCCAGGATCCCACGCATTCTCATGCATTAGAGATTTGAAATTTAATTTATAAATTACAATAAATACCCACATTGCATTCTAATAACACCATAACCCGAAAACATATATTTTGTTTTGAAATCAACCCTATGCTCTTCTTAGCATATGATTTAATACCATATTAAATTCATAAAAATACTAATTAATTTCTATAAAATCTTTTAATCATTTTTAATTAATTGGAAATATTCTTTTAGTGGATTTAGGTCATTACAACCTACCTCCCTTAAAAGAATTTTGTCCCCGAAATTACATACCTCAATCCGTGAAAAGTTGTGGATAGCGCTCTCGGACCTCAGATTCTAATTCCCACGAGGCTTCGGACTCGTCGTGATGACTCCACTGAATCTTCACTAAAGGAATATTCTTGGTTCTCAAAACGTGCTCCTTCCGGTCCAAAATTCTCATCCGTCACTCTACATACGATACATCCTCGTGAAGCTACAATTGGCCCCAATCCAATACATGCGACGGGTTAGGTTCATACTTTCACAACAAGGACATCTGAAATACATCATGTACTACTGAAAGTTATGGAGATAAGGCAACTCGATATGCTACATGCCCAATGCGTTCCAACACTTCAAAAGGTCCAACATAGCGTGGAGCAAGCTTCCCCTTCTTGCCAAAACGCGTCACACCCTTCATAGGAGACAGTTTCAAGAACACGTGATCATAGGCCGTGAACTCTATGTCCCTCCTCCTCATGTCTGCATAACACTTTTACCTGCTCTACACTGCCTTCAGTCTCTCTCTGATCAATTTCACCTTAGCAGTAATCTCCTGGATGAGTTCTAGTCCAAGAATACTGCCCTCTCCAACTTTGGTCCAACAAATCGGCGAACGACACGGTCTACTATACAACGCCTCAAACAAAGCCATGGTAATGCTCGAATGATAGCTGTTGTTGTAGGAAAATTACACCAAGGGTAAATGCTCTCCCTAACTACCACCAAAGTCCATAACGCACGCCCGTAACATTTCTTCCAACATTTGGTTCACTTTCTCAATCTGACCATCTGTTTGAGGATGATAAGCCGTGCGAAAGTCCAACTGATTACCCAATGCTTTCTACAAATCCTCCCAAAATCTAGACATGAGAAAAGAACCGTGGTCTGAGACAATACTAACTTGCACCCCATGAAATCGCACAATGTCTCTGACATAAAATCTAGCGATCTCCTCTGCCGAAGCTGAAACTCTCACAGCAACGAAATGAGCTGATTTGGCTAACTGATCTGCGATCACCCAAATCGAGTCCAAATTACCTCTAGTCTTGGGCAAACCAACTACAAAGTCCATAGTGATCTGCTCCCACTTCCACTCGGCTATGGGTAATGGCTGCAATAATCCTACTGATCTTATATGATCTGCCTTTACTTGCTGACATGTGAGTCATCGTGCTACAAACTGTGCAATCTCTCTCTTCAATCCTGCCCACCAGAAGTTCACACCCAAGTCATGATACATTGGGTACTCCTAGGATGAATGGAATACCGTGACTTGTGCGACTCCTCCAGAATCTCTCTTCTGATATCCTGATCGTCTGGCACACAGAGACACCACCGGTATCTAATCAGTCCATTAGAGTGCACTACCCATTCTAGCTTCTCGTCGTCTGCTGCTAATAACTAAAGCTCCTGATCACTTTTCTGACTAGCTGCAATATGATATTCCTGAGCAGGCTTGGCAACCATACTAAAAAGAAAACCGCCTCTTTGCTTCTCAACTGGCTGAACGCCTAGATCTGCTATAGTCTCAAATAAACTCCACTCCCGCCACATCAACTGAGCTAACACCACACGGGCTATGGCTCAAGGCATCAACTACAAAATTCTCCTTCCCAGGATGATAGTGAAGGGTAGAGATGTAATCGTTTACCAACTCCAATCATCTCCTCTGGCGCATGTTCAGATCCTTCTGTGCAAAGATATATTTCAGACTCTTGTGTTCCGAAAACAACCCAAACTCCTCACTGTACAGGTAGTGTCTCCACAGCTTCAGGGAAAACACCACTGCAGCCAACCCAAGATCATGAATGGGATATTTATGCTCATGAGTCTTAAGTTGTCGTTAGAGCTGGCAATCGGGCGGGTTCGGGTCAGGTTGACATAGGGTATTAATGACTTGACTCTAAACCCGAACCCCCCCGTTTATTAAATGGGTTGAGAATACTCAACCCGCACCCAATCCGCTCTAACCCGTCTGACCCGTTTGACCCGCCCAATTTTATTTTATTTTATTTTTTAATTTTAAATAATTCCTCCTAGACCCCTACTATCCTAAATACCACTATTTTTAGTACAAAAACTTCTCCTCTAAGATTCTAACATCTCATATATTTACTTATAAAAT